>CABHPP010122314.1:0-57481 GCA_902168425.1 Peromyscus attwateri | reverse complement strand
TGTTGGTACTGTTTCAGGAATCCGGAGAGATGGAAATGAATGTTCTTTTGGAATGCTTTTTTGGAAACATGAGTCTCGCTGTATTGCTCAGCATGTTGAACTGGACTCATCCTTTTCTTGTTTCAGCCTCCTGAGTGACAAGGACTACAGGCATGTTCTGCCATACCTGGCTAGTGCCACCCTCCTCCTGCCCCATGCCAACCAGGACCAGGCAAGCCCTCTAGCACTGAACTCCTCTCTGGCACCAGAATTACTGTTTGTAGTGTGCATGTGTAGCTAGATCCGGGGATGGAGAACTGCTATACTCTGCCATCATGAAGCTCTGACATTGGTGGGATAAGTGTCTAGCTGCTCTTGAGTGAGCACTTGGCTGAGTACAGGTGCTGATTTCCTTATTGTGATTGGGCCTTTGCAGAGTATGTGCCTAACTAAATGCTAAGACTACAGGTCAACTAATACAAAGAAAGAAGTGGTTTCCTTTGGTTTTTTACAAGTTTTTATAAGTGAGTGAGTTTTAACAAATAACCAGTTGCAGTTTGGTTAGTTTAAGTCTGTAACATGTATGAATATCTTCAACATCAATAGCCAGAAAACAGCCGCTTTTGGCTTTCTTCAGTCACATTCACATCCTCCTGGTAAGTGAGCTCCTTCGGGCCATGTCTGCTTCCCAGGCTCATGTGCTGTCCTGTCAGACTTAGTTCCCGTGGCACCGTGGAAGAAGGCTTTAGGGCATAAGAGAGTAGAAGAGGGACAACATGACCACCCTCCTGCTGTGACAGCCACTGAAGGCCAGTGTCGGATTCTCCCACCCCGTTAGAGTGGCAGCTCTCCTGCTCTACCAAGAGAAAGGCAGAGGTGGAGGAGGGATGAAACTATCCAAGATGCAGAGGTCAGAGAAACCAGAGAAAGCGGCTCCACTGGGCAGCCACGGAATTGCTGCCCTTGCTGGTATTAGTATACAGCCTTCCACATAAGAAAAAGCAGCGTGCTTCAAGTAGTCAGTAAAAAAAGGAAGAGAAGGGGAAAAAAACTGTAGACGTATAAAAAAATATTAAGCTCACAAAGTGGCTAGCTTCTCCATAAAAACCTTTCTGGGTGCAAGGTAGGATCAGGAACTCCTTTAGACGCTCCTGGCTTCAAACCACTTTACATCATGAGTCTAGCATGGTAAAGTGAGACCAAGAACGTCTGTTCCTAAAGAATAAAGGCTTTTGAATGGTGTTTCTAATGTCCCAGGTAGATAAAAGATTTAAAATAAAAATTAGAAAACTGCTTTTGGTCAGGCATTTTCCTTTGCTCGCCCTCAGGCTTTGTACCCTGGCTGTACTTTCTGATAGTCTTCAAAGAGCTGGACACAACGGCTTGTCATGGAGGAGACAGCCTGCAGTGTTGAGACACTTTTATCACAACACAGAGGAACAGTAGAATCTTTTTTAAATATTACTGGAGTCCAGGTTCAGTTTCAAATTGCCTTTGGCCTTAGATGCACTTAACAACTAAACAAATAATTAAAATGAATTTTAAAAACAAGTACACTGGCTTTGTCTTATGACCTATCCAAAACAGACTAGAGTTCTGCCACAACACCCAAAGACTGGGATGCCACTGGCCACCAGCCTTCCTCAGCTTCCCACCTAAGACCAGCAAGCATTGCACAGCCCAGCATACCATCAGTGAGCATTTGAATCGGAGCAGAGCTGAGGTCGGGGCTGGGCAGGCTGTAAGGGGAGATTCCATCCCACACAAGTTAGTGACCATGAGCAGTGACTTAACTAACCCCAGGAACCATCCAACTTGGTCTGTATAGTACCTCTGTGGGAGAAGGAATCTCAAGGAAGAGGTCATTCAAAACTAGCCCAGGAGACCCCAGGGTTTCTTAATGCAAAAAGAGAGAAACATGACTCGATTGGAATCCTTTAATGGTTTCCTAAGCAACAGTGGTCAGACAGTAAGTTTTCTTATGAAAAATGCCAAAATTTTTTGTCAACAAAGGAATGTTCAGCCAGCCTCCTTAAGAGAATTCCTTAAAAGACTTTATTACTGGTATTGAACACTAGTAGCCCAAGCCTTCTAACTGTAAGTTGAACTCTTAAAAAAATACGTTTTGAAACACTGTGTGGCAATATATTTACAGTTTATATAGAAATCTTCAATAATCAAAATACATCTTTAGCAAAAATTTAGAATGTTAAAATTTTATAAAATAAGCAAAATCAATAGAAAAGCAGACTTCAGTACCATTTCAGACTTAGCTTAAGACAGGTTCTAAATCCTGGCAGCTCTTGGGAACAAGAGTTCTCTGGGTAAGATCTCTCTCTCTTCAGCAAGCAATTTTACCTTTCTGGTTTGGGTTTTTATAAAATGCTGATCCAGACAGATTCTCCAGGAGGGACATGAAACTATGGGCCAGTCAACAGAGGCAACACGGTGGGTCAGGGTCCAGGGAGCAAGGCACTGCCTGAAAACCTTCGTGAGCACGTCACAGGCGTGCTCACACAGCTGCTGCTGCAGCCCAGCCCTCAGCTTCTCACAGCCAGTGTTGTCTGGCTGCTAAACAGCCTGGGGCAAAACCAGTCCAGAACAAGAGAACTGATGACAGAAAGGCCTTGAAGATCATCCTAACCCCCTCAGGGGTCGGGCTAGCAAAGGTCTAGGTTACTAGGCCCATCTCCAGGAGGGTTTCTTTTATTCATGTGGCTTGTTAAAGAGCAAGGAAGGAATCAACTTTGGCCAAAACAAAAGGCTTCTGCATGGTAGCTCTGTCCAGGTGCCCTGAGCTCCCAGCAGCCCTTGGCCTGTCTCCAATAGAGGTATTTGCAAGTGCTCTCCCAGCCGTCAGGTCTCAGATAACAAAGGACGATTTGTGTCTGAAGTCACCCTGCAAAGGCAGCACAAAGAACCATTCAGGGGCTTTTGTTGGGTGGTGTTGGAGACACACTGGTCAAATCATGTCCCCAAGAGAGGAAGCCGGGGCAACTAAACAGAGGAAAGCCTCACTCAGTAGTAAATGAACCCACAAGGAAGGAGTTGCCATGAAGGCCAAGGAGCTCAGGGGTACACTGTGATTCCCCGGTACCTTGAGATCTGCTGGGTTTCCTGGCAGGACACACCCAGACCACTAGGTTTTCTGCTCTCTTACCTCCTCATTTGTCCGAATGTAGTTAACTCCGTCATGCTTCCCTGGACTCTTGTAACTGTGAACAGAAGAGGGCAGGTCAGTGGTGTGCCTATGTTAATGCAAGCCTGAATTTCACCTTCAGACAAGGCAGGCATACCTTTCTCCATCTTGTTTATTGTTGATGAAGCAGCCGCGTTTGTATGCACAGCAGATGGCCATTGTGATCAGAACAAGAACAATAAGGACAACCAGGACTCCCCCAATAATCCCAGCAATGTTCAGATCATCTACAGAAAGTTTGTGGGCAGAGATGGTATGATCCATTAAAAGACCTTGACCTTGTTAGGTCAGGTCACCTTTCCAACCACTACCTCCTACCCCCACACCATTTACCCCTCTGTCCATTCATGCCTACTCTATCCAGAAGAGAAAACTGACTCTTAGCATCTCTCTGGCTTAGAAGATACAAGCTACGATATAACCCCTGATCAGAAAACATACTAGGACATGGATGGTTCAAATGCAGTTACACTCAAAGCCACTGAGAAGTTTACCAGTGTAGAAAAGACTTTAAGATCTTCTAAGTATTACTCCTGGAGAAATGGCTATATTTCTGTAGAATTAGGAACCAGGAGCCCTAAGGAAAGTCACCTTCCTAATTTATAGAGCCTGCCTTTGCTGTAGATTACTTGGGGAGAAGAAAGCTTCAAATCTTAGACATAAAAACTGTTAAAGGCAAACGACCTTTCACTTGGCTGGCTGCTACCCTCGGCCCTCTTAGAGTCCCTGCAAGGTCAGGAGGAGATTCTAGTAGTTTTTCCTTTGTGTAAATAAAGATGCCTGAGGAATGCAGGAAACCTTCTACAACAGCAAATGACCTAGAGTAATTCCCCAAACTTGATGGGTGAGACACACCAGAATGCTACATGTACACAGACACTTGCAACAATTCGGGTAGTCCCTGGACCCTGTGTGCCACAGTCCTCGCACAGGCTATGGAAACCACTGCTCTGGGGGTGGCCACAACTGAGAATCTGAGAAGCTCCCCACGTGGCTCAACTCAGCCTGTCCACTTCCTTCTGACCCGTGAGCCCACTCCCTGGAGATGACATCACAGAACAGGGGAAAACATGGGGCTTTGAGTTTCCTGCAGAAATAGCTACTCTAACTGACTGGATCCTAAGAGGCCCATCAGGGCTCCCCATACAACTGGGTTTTGACACTTCTAATTTACCAAAGGGTTTATTATATACCCTGTGAATCCCATGGCTGTGCTGTCCACACCCACGGCCCCAGGAAGTTGGTTTGAAGATCTACCTATTCAGATCATGTGCTTTTTCATGCTCCCCTCAGGCTCCATTGGATTGGAGGGGTCCTTTGTCAGCTCCAGAGGAAAACTGACCCATGGCAAGGGGCTAGCTAAACGGATGTCTATCATTCAACTTTAAATGTTCTATTCATTCCCCAGACTTCAGTGTAATCTTTTCAAGTGACTCACAGACTTCCATGTCCTGCCCCTCACACCTGGATGCGCCTGCATCATTGGAAGCAATGCAGTAGTACTGCCCAGAGTCGTCCTTATGGACAGCATTGAAAACCTGGTTCAGAAACGACAAGGATTACTTCACTCAACAGGACAAACAGACAGACACCAAGGCTGACACCTGAGGCGTGATTCTCACCTCAGCTTGCAACAAGGAATTCTCTCCAGGATACAGAGAGAGCCAAGCCGTGTAATAGCTAGAAGAACCCAGCTTCACTTTCACTGAGGTCAAAGTGATCCTAATAACGCTCCTTGGACAACACCAAATATCCTACTACAATTCACCTGATCACTACATGCAGTTGGAAATTTCACAAACCAAGACAACTCCTGCTGAGAAGTACCTCAAAGCCAGCATATGTCCTTTGGTGAGTGACCAAGCCTCTTTTTGGTTTTTTTTTGTTTTGTTTTTGGCCCATGATGTGGCCTCCCACTACCAGTAGGTTATTCTGAAGCAAATTCCCGATATGTTTTATAAGTATGTATCTCTATATTAGTGGTTCTCAACCTTCCTAGTGCTGTGACCCTTTTAATCCAATTACTCATGTTGTGGTGACCCCCCCAACCATAAAGTTATTTTCACTGCTACTTCATAACTGTAATTTTGCTACAGCTATGAATCATAATGTAAATATCTGTTTTCCAACAGTGACCCCTGTGAAAGGGTCGTTTGACCCTCAGGTTGAGAACCACTACTCTATATGATAAGGACTTAACTATAATCACAATACAATTGTGTTGATAACTGCTTAATAACAAACATCTGCCCAGTAATCACATTTCCCTCCCATGATAATTTATCTGCTGGGCTGATTATTCAAACTAGGATTCTAACAGTGCCTACCCATTTGTTTACTTGCCCCTTGGTCTCTTCTAGATGCACAGGTGCCCTTTTGTTTTACCCTTTGCGCTTATTTATAGAAAAGCAAGCACTTTTCCTGTAGAGTTCCTGAGGTTCTGGGTTTTTGCCTCTGCCTTGAAAAGCAGCCTCACGGGCCCTCCTTAAAAGGTCTGCATCCTCACTTGAGAAGCGATCTTACCAGCATGCCTGTCTCTGAGTTCACAAGGAAGGAGGAATTGTGGAACCTGGGATTGGCTCTGGAGTCTGTGGGCAGTGGCACGTCGTTGCGGTACCAGCTGTAGTGAGGCCGGGGATAGCCCTCGCTCTCCTGGCACAGCAGTGTCGCCATCTTGCCTACGGGCACAGCCTTCGGGACTCTGCAGACAGGGGTCACTGGCTTCACTGCGGGCAAAATACGAGTTGGCGTTTAAATGTCAGCGCAAGCCCCTCATAACAAAACCCAGTGCAGTAAACCCGCTCCAAAGCCCACGCCCATCTGCCGGCTGCCTGCTGCCTGCACCCTGCCCGCTATGGAGCTCATTCCATCCCGCGTGTCCAATCCCAGTTTCCAGTTCTTCCACCTTCAGGAGTAAACCGAAAAGGAGACTATGCAAAGGCAGGTCCGTCGGCTGGTAAGGAACACAGCCGGTGCTCTTCCTCCGGGCTTCCCACCCCAACTCTTGACAGCCTCACTAGCTCCCCTCTCCAAACTGCAGATAGCCCCAGCAATACAGCTCTGGAAGAATGAAATCAAAACATGAGCTGGTCTCTTATTCTAGAGCGAAGGACTCGTAAGGCCTGGCCAGTGGAAGTGCTTCACATTAACGGGTTCCCACCTTGCACAATTAACTCAATGGTAATCTCATCAACTTCTTTTCGGTCATTTAGAGCAACGACCTCACAGCGATAGATGGCTGAGTCCTTCCGTGTCACATTCCAGATCCTTAATGAAGTTTTTCCAAACACATCTGAACGACCTAGCAGGTCCCCTATAAAAAAGAAGACACGAGTTACCAGCCACTGGAAGACAGTGTGGGGCTAGACTTAATGGTAGGGCAAGAAGGCGCAGACTGCTTTCTGTTCTGTCCCCAGGTGAAAGAAGTGGTTTTCATGAGGACTGGGCCACTGACTTCTTCCTATATGCAACCTGAGCATCAAAAATAGTAACTGGTATTTAAGATAAATCCAGTAACCTTATTTCTCTTTATCATCTCCATGAAAGAATCCCCACTAAAAGGAAAACCAAATAAATAAACATTAAAAAACAAAACCCACAAAGGATGTGTGGCTACCCACATGCAAAAGCTGTAGAAAGCTGAACACTAGCTGCCCTCCCTCTTCAACAAACACCTATATAAGAGCTGAATGAGATGCCAGGTGAGGCACTCGGGAGGCAGAGGCAGGTGGATCTCTGTGCGTTCGAGGCCAGCCTGGGCTACAGAGTGAGTTCCAGGACAGGCAGGGCAACAAAAAAGAAACCCTGACTTGGAAAAAAAAATGCTGAATGAGAGTTAGGCTTAGTGGAACATTTATTTGTAACTCTGTAAACTTACAGGAACTTGAGTTTGAGGTTAGCCTGGGCAACACAGTAAGCTCCAGGCCAGCCTGGGCAACATTAGCAAAGTGCTGTCCCAAAAAGTAAAAACTATAAAAGTCTTAAGGGAAAAAAAGCATAATTTTTTAGATTTATTTAGTTCATGTGTATGAGTGTTTTGCCTGCATGTATGTTTGTACAGCAGGTGTGTGCCTGGTGTTCGCAGAAATCAGAGGGAGGACATCAAATCCCCTGAGTTACAAATGGCTGCAAGCCACTATGTGGGTGCTGGGAATCAAACCTAGGGCCTCTGCAAAAGCAGCCAGAACTCCCAGTCACTGAGCCATTTCTCTAGAAGGCATAATCTTCATGACCTTGAGTGTGGTGACAGCTTTGATAAGAGAACAAAGACATAAGCACAAAAAATTGGGGTCATATTAGATTTCATCAAATTAAAAACATTTGTGCTTTAAAGGACATAAGCAGGTGAACAGACAATCTACAGAATGGTAGAAACTCCATGTCATATCAGACTAGTCTCTGGTTTATATAAATTTATATTGCAATAACAAATATACAAGTTTTTTAAGTGAACATAATGGTTGATTAGATATTTCTCCCAAGAAAATGTACAGCTGCCCAATATGCACATGAAGATGAAACTTCACTGAGATACCTTTATATATCCTCTATTAAGACTACTAAGGTCAAAGGTCAGATGATCACAAGTGTTGGTAAGACTACAGGGGTGGGATGGGGGTCAACATTGCTAGTGAGAATGTAAACTGATGAAGCCAGGGTTGGGTAGATGGCTCGGTGGTTAAGAACATTTATATTACTTTTGCAGAGGATCCAGGTTTGGTTCCCAGCAACCACATGGTGGCTCACAACCATCCACATCTCCAGTTCCAGGGGATCCAATGCCCTCTTCTGACCTCTGTGCACCCAACACACAGATCTAGTGCACAGACATGCATGCAGACTTTGGAAAGCAGCCTGACAGTGTCTTCAAAGGCTCACCATGCAGCACCGTAGGATTCAGTGGCTGTGTACTTGGTCCTCACACAGACATGAGTGTGGAACACTGAGAGCCAACGTGTGAAAGCAGCCCAACTACACACATCAGCCGATGAATGGATAAAACAACATAATAACCACACAGTGAACACTGATTCGGCCACAAAAGGGAACGAAGTTCTGACCCATGTTATATGTGGATGAGTCCCGACAGTACTGTGCTAAGTGAAAGAAGCCAAGAACAAGAGACTGATGTTCCCTTTATAGGAAGTCTCCACAAAAGATCCAGAGAGACAAAGAGTAGAGAGGGCTGCTGAGAGGTGAGGGAAGGGTCCTGACTGTTCACGGGCACGGTTTTCTTTCTTGGCTATGGAAAGGTTCTGGGATTGAACAGAGTGGTGGTTCCATACCTTTGTGAACATAACAACTTCAAGGGGGACAGATCTAATAGGTGCTTGGACACAGTCCTACACCAAGGCATAAGGAGAGTCCTGCCTCCAACCAGGTTCTTTGTGGTAGATGCTCTTTATGGTAGCCATTCCTATGGCTAAGGGTCCAAAAAAAGAAAGTTGTTATTGTTTGTGATGCAAGTCATAACTTAGGGCCTTGTGCAAACTAGATCAGTGGTCCATCACTCTGCCCACCCCCAACCCTGCTCTAGAGAAATAAGAGTTTTCTCTTAAAGATTTATTCTTTTATTACATATATGGGGGGGGGCATGTGCAGGTATGAGTGCAGAGTCTGCAGAGTACAGAAGAGGATATCAAATACCTTGGAACGGGAGCTACAGCTGCCTTGAGTGGGTGCTAGGAACTGAGCTCAGCTCCTCTGCAGCAGGACACACTCTTAATCATCTCTCCAGGACCCCAAAAATACATTGGGTTTTTATGTTTTTAATAAGTATGGCTTTTTTTTAGATTTACTTATTTATAGTTTATGTATGGCTGTTTTGTCTGTGGAGGCTAGAAGAAGGCGTCAGCTCCCCTGGAGTTGTGAACCTCCAAAGGGTGCTAATACTGAGCTACACATACAGTCCTTGGATGTTTTTGAGTTTTGCCCCCACCCCCCAAGTGTAGAGACTTGCGAATGCAAGGCAGGCACTATACCACCGAGCTACAGCTGTAACCAACAAACTATTCTTAAGAGCAAACAACTCCTGACAACATGCAGAGCTCGAATCACAAAGACTACAACTTCCCTAGAACGGAACATGCCCACACTGGACCTTGTATTCATTTCTTTCCTCAGTGTGAGAAGGAAACTAACATCTACTCTGTGTGACCTCTGTAAAGCCCCTCAGACGTGCAAACAGCCTGCTCCCCAGACTTCTCTAACTGCCCTAAACAGGCCATTTCCAGCCTCTTGAGGCAGGAGTGTGTCCAGGCCCACCCTACAGAAAAAAAGCCCAAGATCAGGCCACAGAATCCCACCAATCCCAGCTTGCCCCAAAACCACAAAATCCTTCCAATCCCAGGCCACCCTGGAAAGCTCCACCTACCTATATAAAGCCTGCCTCCTGCAACCCCATCCACCAGACTGCAAAGGGAATCTGATGATATGGTCCTGCTCTGAGTTATGCTCATCTCCAGTCTCTTTTTACTTGAATCTTCAAAGGGTATGAGCATGTCGCTTCTCCTAGCACCTTTGATGGGTATTCTCTACTGCCCTGGCTTGTCTGACAGCTGGTATACTTCATGTCTTCCTCATCTCCCTCTCTGGCTGCAGCTCTTCCTGGTTTCTGTGTGTCCACATGTATCATTCTTCCCTGCCACCTCATCTTTCACCAGGCCACATTTGCTATCTTGTCTGGTACCTGAGTACTCTGCAGCCTACTGCCCAGATACCTGGTCCTCATTCTCCTCCCCCTTGCCATCCCATGGCAGCTTATGTTAGTCCCACCCCCAGATAATGTCCCGCCAGCCCATGTAGGGAGACCCCAGCACTTTGCACTGGACAGTGCAGCTCAGTGAGTACCTGTGGCCCCATGCTGCTGTGATGATCCCTCTGTCACTTGCTCACACTTTGTCTGTCATGGGCCATAACAACAAGGCTAAGGAAACTGTCTGCTGTGATTTCTTAGACAGGCAGATTGTGCAGAGATCCAAGTCCTTACTAATGAGCTGATATTGTTGAGGCGGCATTTACAGGTACAGGGAGACTCAAAATGTCAATGCTAAAATTGAAATTTTCTACAAGAATAAACTCAGAAAATCAGAACAGTCCTAACTACAGGTGCATGTTAGCCGTCTGGGGTAAATCTCTGCTATAAATAGATTCCAAGACCTGTGGACAAAAGAGAAGTAAGTAGCACAGAGGATGATGGGCTCATACCTTGAATCTTGTTGTCAAAATACACATATGTGGTTTGGCCATCTTGGATTTTCTTCCATTCAATTCTAGGTTCATTTGTCTGTGAGTCCGTAATGATACAAGACAATTCCACACCTAATGAGCAAAGGGAGAAAAAAATATAAGATTAATCTTTCCAAGGTCTCAAGGTGATTTTTTTTGCCAGAAAAACAGTAAAGGCATAAGTGAGGATTTCATTATAGGGAATACACCTTCCTTTAAAGACACTGAGTCTATTATATGAGATTTCTTTGTTGTGTAGTTAGTGATAGGCAGGAAACAGATGGCAGCCAGTGTGCACTGCTAGTCTACCCATACACAATAGCCATCCTGAACAGTCCTGATCATTACATATAGGGGCGCAGGGGCTGGAGGGGTGGCTCAGTGGTTAGAAGCACTTACTGCTCTTGCAGAGAGCAGTTCAATTTCCAGCACACAACTACCTGTAACTCTAGCTCCTAGGGGTAAGGCCCCCTTCTGGCCTCTGCAGCCTCCCGCCCCCCGACATGGGCACAGACACACAGTCACAAATAAAATATTTTAAAAAATGTTAATAGATTGGGTATGGTAGTGGACACTTTTAATCCTAGCACTTGGAAGGCAGAGGCAGGCACATCTCTGTGAGGTCCAGGCTAGCCTGGTCTCTGTAGTTAATTCCAGACTAGCCAGGGCTTCACAGTGAGATCCTATCTCAAACAAACAAATGTATAAATAAATAAATTAATTAAATTAAATAATCACAATAGGGGAACAGGTGTTGGGTTGGCTGCAGAGCTACCCAATGTCCACTAGGGGGCCCATCCCTCTCCGTGTTTCCTTGTACTTACTTTCAAATTCATGTACCACTGGGTTTCGGTTGCTGGATTTGAGATTCACCGCCTCTATCAAGCAGCCTGAAGGGAAAAACAAAAGTAAAATCAGATACTCTTCAGCCCCATAACAGCAAGAAACACTGGGTGGAGGCCACAGCTTTTCCTTCCATGTAGATGTGGATGTCTGTCACAAGGCACCTGGCATGGGAAAATACATCCTAAACACCTTTCGGTGTGGCCTCAGGAAGGAACCAAGAGAAAGAGAAGAATCTTTAAGCCCATATTCCTTCCCAGTCCCAGAGAAAGCCCTTGGAGTGCTAAAGCCTTTCCAAGCACATCTTTATTGATGCTTTGCCATTTCTCAGACAGACGGTAGGCCTCTCCCATTCCCACCCTGCCTTTCCTTTTTCTTTAGGCATCAAGTTCTGTAAAGGCAATCTTGACGTCACAGCACAGTTAAAACCCATGACCTGAAGCCTCCCCTTCAGGATGGCCGAAACTCTCTCTGGCACGGTGATTTGCCAACCTTACCGTATTTTCATCTAGCTTAGTGTGTCTAGTACATGAAGAAGTTCACACCAGACTTAAGTGAGAAAGATATCAGTATAGTGATTTCCATGCAGCTAAGTCTGTAGAATTGATGGAATCAATCAAGATATGCTGCCTGCATGGTCTCAACATTTTCCAACCAATCTCGCAGAGATGATAAACCACCTATAATATGCTGTCCTTCAGCTTCTAGCCTCTAAGAAAAGTTGCCATCCCCCAAAGAGGGCTTTGCCACAGAAACATTTACTGATAGCTCAGGATATTGGCTTACTATGTGGCTAGAGACAGCGCTGTGAGTTGGTAAGAGTTTAGACTGCAAATTTACAAGTCTTGGACCTGCAGAATTACAAGTCTTGGACCTAACACTTGGAGACAACATGGAATTTCTCTAGAACACCATTTGCTTTCTCACTCCTATATTAGCAGGTGGCTGGCCATGACCATCCACTATTTCCTTTATGGTATACAATGATCCTGATGTGTGTTCACTTCCTTATTTACTAAGAATTCACCCACATTTTAGCAAGAGTCTAAAAGAGTTGAATAAAAGGTGATGGAAAGCAGAAGCATAATATACCCAAGCTGCTGTTACTTCTATGGAAGGCTGTAGAACCAAGACAACTGAAGATAACCTGGTTTGGGATACCCATGAGCTACTCTTTCTGTGGGCCAGTAGAAAACACTGCCCAGCTGCAAGAGAACTCCAGAACTGCTGTCTAGGCTGTAGGCACTGGGGTAGCTACAGTGCTAACAGGGTTAATGTTCACAAAGGCCAACAGATATGTGTGCCTACAGCAAACCTTGGTGTCTCATGATCTAAAAGAACATAAAGAAAGAGCTTTGAAAGTGGAAATACACCTTTATATGACTCTGGAGACCTAACTCAGTTCCTCAATGCTTTCAAGGCAAGCACTTTATTGACCCAATTATCTCTCTAGCTTATATTTTATTTTTAAATGGCACTTAGTGTCTTAGGTTGGGTTTCCATTTCTGTAATAAAACCCTATGGCCAAAGCAACTTGGGGAGGAAAGGGTTTATTTCATCTTACAACTCATTTCACATTCCATCACTGAGGGAAGTCAAGGAAGGAACTGAAGCAGAAGCCATGGAGGAATGCTATTTACTGGCTTGTTCCTCATGGCTTGTTCAGCCTGCTTTTCTTACATGCCTCAGGATCACCTGTACAGGGGTAGCACCACCCCCACAGGGCTGGGCCCTCCCACATCAATCATTGATCAAGAAAATGCCCCCACAGACTTGCCACAATGATCTGATGGAGGCCTCCCTATGATTAATGGTCACAGAGGCCTCAGAGGCCCTCCGATCAACACAGGCCATGCCATTGCTCTTGGCTGTCCACTAACTAGGTGTAAGACCCTCTTGCTTAAGAGGCTTTGGAAACCACTGGCTCTGGATGCAAGAAATAGAGAAATCAACTCCAACTCACCAGGGAACTAGATTACACTGGGCCAGAAGATGCTATTATGCAGGTTGCCAAGGAAAAAAGACAGCAGTTGTTTTACTAAGTTCTAGACACTGCATGCTGCAATACTGACCTCCTTCCTGGCAAGATATGGCGACTGGTACGATAATGGTTATGGGGGTAACCCTACTCCACAGGAGGGGTTTTGTGCCTAGTACTATAAACCTAGTCAAAGGCTTGGCTTGGGAATGTTACAGCTAATATTTTGCTAAATGCCTATACTGTCAAATGACTTTCTACAGACTTACATTTATGCCCATAGATTTCTGCTGCTCTCAATCTTGGGCAGAGAAGCTTCTTTTTTGCAGTGGATAGTTGTTAATGCATAGGTTCATAATTGGTCCAAGTGCCAAGTATAAATAATTATGAGTGCTCAGCTATGCATGCATCATCTATATCTACTTCACACCATCCAAAGTTCAGGGAACTTCACAAAATGGGGTGGGAAGAACGTAAAAAAACGAGCGAACAGAGAAGAGAGAGGTGAAACACTCACTTTTGGATATGACACAGCTTTGCATTCACAGACTCACAGCAACTGTAGTTACTGTGGCACAAGACCAGTACAAGATCAAGCTAGTCAAACTTCCAGTGTGAATTAGAGAGGGCCCAAGGCCCCATTCCTATTAAAGGAAGTACTGGCAGCTGATGGCTTCTAAGAGAAAAAGAGTCAAACTTTCTCTGGGGATGCAGCTGCTGATGGGTTGCTCATGTCCCAAGGGATGGCTATACACTCATGTGCATATGGATAGCACTAATATGATTCAGAGTTATTAACAACAACAAGAGAACATGAAGCTGGAAGAGAAATAGTGTAGGAGGTAACGGGGTGATGTTGGAAGAGGTCGTGATGTATGGATATAATCAAAATACATTGTATAAATGTGTGACATTTTCAAACAATAAAACATGATTTAAAAATAATAAAATAAACAGAAAGAAATGAAGCACCAGGAGGGGAGTGCAAGCCTGTGATTCAGCACTAAGAGGATCAAGAATTTGAGGTCAGACATACATGTAAATTCAGGGCCAATTAGGGCTACAGAGTGAAACCTTGTCTCAAAAGAGGGGGGGGATGATAAACACCTAGAAATCCCCTCTCTATGGTCTATCTACTTATTTCCCAAAAACTGAAATGGTCCAGTGGCAAGGCTATCCCAGGATGCAGCAGACACACGTTATTGGAGACACAATGAAAGCAAGCTGGAGAAGAGTTAACATCCTTAAGTCCGGGCAGAGCAAATGCAGCTGCGAGGGTCAGAGGACCTCAGGTCATCTCCTAGTGTTATAGCCTCTGGTTTAGAAGCTAGCTCCAAGAATTACCAGCATCCCACCCTTCTGAACATTATACCCATGACGAGAATTTATGCTTTCCCTGGAAAAACAAAACAAGTCGGGGGAAGGTATGTCATAAAAATCCGCCAGCTACAGAGTGTAAAATTTCACATATGAGGAGCCAGTCAGTAGGGTGCAGAGAAGACAGACCAGAAAGAAGACCTAAACTTGTAGACAGCATGATTTTGTCAGGCACCAACTAGGATGGTTCGCTTCTTCTTGTAGGTCAGCTGACTATTCTGCTAAAGGAAATTACCATCCTGCCTGCAGACTGGTGCTTATTGGAAAGAGAAGAACGAGCAGACACTGTAACTCCCCTCCCTCCCCCAGGACTTTGACAGGTGATAGAGCAGAGGAAAGATGCACACTGTGCTGCTGGGAGTCTAATGAGCTGTCCAGCTGAGCATCACTGGGGCTAACAACGTTCTCAATACTGCTGCTAGTTGTGTTTTACTCTTTTAGGAAGCCCGCCACCCAGCTCCCAAATAAATCACCCACAGAGGCTTATTATTACTATAAGTGCCTGGCCTTAGCTTGGCTTGTTGCTAGCTAGCTTTACTTAACTTAAAATTATCTCATCTATCTTTTGCCTCTGGGCTTTTACCTTTTCTTTCTTCTGTAACCTTACTTTCATTCTTACTCTGTGGCTTGCTGTGTAGCTGGGTAACTGGCCCCTGAAGTCCTCCTCCTCTGGCTACTTCTTCATCTCCTCCCAGATTTCTCATTCTATTTATTCTCTCTGTCTGCCAGAGCCATCTATGTCTCTCTCTCCTGCCTCACTATTGGTTGTTCAGCTCTTTATTAGACCGTTAGGTGTTTTAGACAGGCACAGTAATACAGCTTCACAGAGTTAAACTAATGCATAAACAAAAGTAACACAGCTTAAAATAATACTCTAGAACCTACTACTAACTCCGCCTCCTGGTATCCCTTGAGTTTAAAGAGTACTGCATGTACTTCCCAGGCAGGGGAACAAAGCCTAGAGAGGTTAGTGACAATAAGGACAGTCAAGACTACAGGCTGGGAGTTTGGACTTGTCATTCTTACTTCCTGATTTATTTCATAAATTTTCTTATAGGAAACATAATGCTAAAATCTACTCAAAAATAGACAGCAACAGATATGTGTAACAGAGATTTTATACTAAAAGGAAAACATGAATCAGACCTTGAAGTCTAAATTGATAGCCCATTGTTTTACTGAAACCCTTTTTAGATGAGTTTGCCAGGGAAGTGGGCTAAAAAAGGCCTTGGTGTAATGTGCAGTTGGCACTGTCATCTTCGACCCAACACCTCTTCCTCCCGCTGAAGACAGGGAGCTAAGCTAAGGGGGTGCTGGGAGACGGCGAGATGCTGATGATAAGGGAAGGGAGGAAATACGGGTGCTCTGACATTCACAATGCCCTTCCTCATTGCCAGAGCACCTCAGAGCTACTGTGCTCTTCGCTTCCCCTTCCCTTTCCTTATCTGGAACAATTGTAGCAGCTGTGGACAACAACTGCAGTTTCCTCCTTCAGTGCTCAGAGACCCAGAGATTCTGCCAGGCTCTGGGGCAGGATGGGGGACAAGTCACACGCTGATCCTTCCCGTCTACAGTTCTAGTTCCCTAAGCAAGACTCAGAAAGACAAAAGATCATGTTTTCTCTCTTATGCAGCTACACAAACTCTCTCTCTCTCTCTCTTTCTCTCTCTCTCTGTCTCTCTCTCTCTCTCTCACACACACACACACACACACACACAACATTGGAAGAAGTCTAAAGGGAGGAGAAGAGGGAACGGGGTAAAAGGAGAAAGAAAATAGTATTTATTTTCTCATATATACGAGAGGTAGGGGGAAATGTCAGGAGGAGGAGGACTATTGGGGGTGGAAGGGAACGGGGAGGCAGAAGGAGGGGCAAATATGAGCAAGGTACAATGACATGCACATATGAAAATGCCACAGTGAAACCCACTATGCTAACTAAACTAGTTCATTTTAAAAGGTGTTTTTAAGTACCACTGTCCAACTCCCCCTCATTCCTTGGAATGTACGCAGCTTTAGGTCTCGCCAAGCATGCCTGGACAATCCCACACGAAGTGCTACCTAGGAAGCCTTGAGCAGTCACTCAGCTACACTCAGAAACAGCCTGCTGCCCAGCATGGCAATGCCCATGCCTCCCTTTACTATCCCAGAGTATTATTAGCTATGCTTCTAGAGCCTCAAACAAAACCAACCAATAACGTAAAACACGATAAAAACAGACTTAAGCCAAGGAGGTGCTGAAGTGTGAACTGCTGTGAGTCTCCCGCACACACTGAGTTCAGCAAAGGCCGGCTTACTCTGGTTGAGTGTCCTGGAGCTGTGGCACACTGGGAAGAGCTAAGGTCCAAAGGTAACTCAACAGCCCATGTTACTGTTGCTCAAAATCTCGACGTGAACTATGCATCTTTTTTTTTCACTTTCTCTTTTTTTCTTTTTCTTTTTTGAAGTTAAAGTCATGTGAGCAGTAGACCAGATCTACTGACTCACAAAGTGCTACAATAACAAGAGATAAAAGGACTTCTATCTTTAACAGTGGCTATTATTTACCCACAGGGCCAGCTAAAAAAAGAAAAATCAATAATCCTAGCTTTTCAAGTAAATTACATTAACTTGGATTTATATTCATTACTATAAACCAAGATAAAAAGTTTTCTTTTAAAAAAATTTCAGTCTACGATATGTTGTTGGCTAGAAACTAGTTTATGTATGACTAGCTCTCAGAGGATTTATATTTAGCTTTCTGACATTCTGTTCACTTTGTCTCTTGCTCAAAAGAAACTTTCCTCTAACCAGGACTCAAGCACGCAGCGCTGTGGGGCTGCTGGCCCACTGGGGCTCAAGTCTAAATATAAAGCAGTCGCACAGGCTTTTCCATGAACATGAACTACATGTCTACTGTTCAAAACAGAATGCTTGCTTACACTTGATCAGTGACATCCACCTTACAGAATTTGTTTTTTGTTTTTTTTAGTAAAAAGCATCTTTTCAACACTATCACTGCTTATTAGCCAACTTCCAAGGAATTTAAGGGCAAGAATTAAGGGAGAACAGACACAAAACACTATTGTCCAGAACCATTCACCTACACATACAGCAGACTATAAATCATTTAAAACAGGTTCTGACCATAGCGCAGCTGGATGAAGCCCTGCTTTTGCTTACCCACTGTGATCAAGGCCAAACTAAATGTCAATATAATCACACAGACACTTAAAGATAAAGTATAAGCCTGGCTGGAGTTGCATGTGGGAGGGCAGGGCGGGACAGATAGGAGTTTTAGGACAGCTTGGGCTATAGAACAAGGCCCTGTCTTTATATATTAAAAAAAAAAAAAAAAAAAAAAAAGCCCAGCCAAACATGATGGGATTAAAAATAAATCTGGCTTGGATAGTTAATTTTATGTGTCAACTTGGAGGGTGTTTTTGCATAACATTACTATTTAAACTGTGGAACTCTGGGTTCTGTGATATCATTAGCTCTTATCCCAAAATCGGCTGCAGATCTAAATAGAATTAAAGAGTGCCCTCCCGATAGAAAAGGGAGTTCTTCAGCAAAATGTCTTTGGACTTGGTAGCAGCACCACTGTCTCTCCAGGATCACCAGGCTGCAGGGCCGCGTGGTAAATTCTGACCACGTCAGCTCTCATACTCTGACAAGACAATCCCTTACCATAACTCTTCTGCAGAGATCTGTTTCTCTGAAGAATGCTGACATTCTAATGCCCTGGCTGTGGTACTCCTTAAAAGAACAACATAAGACTTTCCACAGTACACATGCTCAGAAGAAAGGGAAACTCAAGAGTGTAGAGTCAGAGCTGTGGCTTGTGACAGCTCCATGTTAGGTTAGTAGGAAAACATCAGATGAGGTGCTGTTTCTCTTTGATCCCACTGTCTCCCAACTCCAGCCACCCAAGATTTGTTTCTTAAAAAAGAGTTTTATTCTTAATTATGTATATATGTTGGGGTGGAGGGTGCACAGGATGCATTCAAAGTCTAAAAGATGGCACTGGATCCCCTACAGCTAGAGTTACAGGTGACTGTGAGCCGCCTGATGTGGTTGCTGAGTGCCAAACCCGGGTCCTCTGTAAGAGCAGTGTGCATTCCTGATTGCTGAGCCACCTCTCCAGCCCCACCATCAACGATTTCTTTCTTCCTTCCTTTCTTTTTAAGAGACAGGGTTTCTCTGTGTTGCCCTAGTTGTCCTGGAACTTGCTCCATAGACCAGGCTAGCCTTGAACTCACAGAGATCCACCTGCCTCTGCCTCTTGAGTGCTGGGACTAAAGGTGTGCGCCACCACTGCTCAGTTTCATCAAAGATTACTTAAGCACAAATATGATGAATGTAAAAATAGTAAACTCTGTCTAGCGATGCCTGCGACAGACATAACTAAAAAACACCTGTCCTGGAAGAGGCCCCGCTCCTCTCCTTTCTCACCATGTAGCTTTATACCCTTTAAGAAGGGGACAGCATGTTACAGTCTTCAGTACCAAACTCCCAGGCAATACGATACGGGCTTCGTGCTCCATCTGCACCACGGGCTCTTCCAGGAAGAATGAAGGAAGGCTGAGGCAGCAAAGACGACTGGGGATGAAGCAGGAACGGGGAGAAAGGCGGAAGGGAAGGAAGAGGAAGGGAAAGAGTGACCCAGAATAACAGCATCACCTCTTTTTGTAATTGGTCAATGGCCCCCACTTTTTTAAGCATTCAAAAAGTATACAACACAAAGAGAGCTAGATGGCGTCCCTGCTTTGCTTACCGTGAGTTTAGCTTTTCAGTGAAGTAGTAATGGAACCACAGCACACTTGGTAGAGAGGTTGGTCAGCATGCTCATACAAACCCAGCACCGTCACCTTTCCTAACAGCAGACTAAGCAGACCGAGCATATGCTATTCTTGGCTTGAAAGCTTAGACAGACACACGAAATCCTCCAATCTTTTTCCAGGAGACTCCTCTTGGAGGTGCTGAGGCATGACAAGTCATTATGACTAAATACACAACATGTGACAAGGCATATTCTTATTCTGTAAAACACCTCATCTGTAAATACATCAGTCCTAACGCTTGCCCCTTGGCACAAAGGAGTGGAGACCTTGGCACAAAGCCACTCTGGGTGAGCCGAATCCTATACAAACACTATTTGCATCTCATTACAAGTGCTGATATCAGAAGTCCAAGACAAAAATATGTGCTCTCACGTCCTACAAAGAATAATTCAAAGTTGTGTTTGCATTCCAACTATACAAACTCTGCAGTGGTCTTCCATCTTGCTTATACTCTCCAGGGCCCTCTCTGGCTCAGCAGCCTCAAGAGGTACATGGAAACAGCCTCAGCTGTTGTCAAAGGCAGTGAAGGAGTATGGTCCTACAAATACCACTTCACAGCTCCCAGACTGGACATGGTAAGGTAATTCAACCTACCACAGACCAGTGCAAAGAAGGGATGAGATTTTATTCCATTGTCATAGCAATAAGAAACATATTCAAGCTGCACGAATGTCAGCTTTCTTTTAACATAATATGCTAAAAGAAAAATAAACATGGTATAAAATTATCCAGTGTAACTGAAATGTTAAAGGCTGGGGAAAATTAAGAGTGGTCTCTATTTTAAAAAAGGAAGAAAAAGAGTAAATTCAACTCCTATGTGTACACTTCAGCTTCGGGTCAGCTCCACCAAACAGAACAAGAATATACACCACCAAGTCTATTACAGGAAAATCTCTTCTAAGTCATGACCACTGACTTGTATTCTTACAGATACTTGGTTTTAAAAGCAACTTGCTACCAAGTGAGTTCCAGGAAAGGCACAAAGCTACACAGAGAAACCCTGTCTCGAAAAAACCAAAAAAAAAAAAAAAAAAAAAAAGGCAACTTGGTTTTGTTTTTCCTTCCTAATGAATAAGAAAAATATTCAAACCAGCTAGGTAGGCTCAGTACCTAGAACTCCAGCACTCAGAACACTGAGCAGAGGGGAGACCATTTGAGGTAAGTTCTGAATGTGCAGCAAGTACGAGGCCTGTCTGGGCTGTAGTGAGACCTTGTTTCATGACAAGAAAAAAACTATTTATATTTTAATTTCTTAATGAAGGAAATGCATATATATTATACAAATATAGACTATAAGTTAAATATAGTCAATAAATGCAGCTAAAAATTCAAAATAAATATTTTAGTTTTATGTTTAGTTTAAGGAAACAAGCCAATATAAGAGTAAACACTACACTTTAATGCCATATATACAATCATAACTAAATACCTAAAGTTCACTGAATAAATGAATAAATTCATAAATATAAGAAAAGGGCAGGAATGACAAAATATTTTCAAAGAGGTAGAAAAGAAAATGCACCACCCATCACAGTCAGGAGGCTGTGTTACCGCACTGAAAGGGATTTACACGTATCAGTAGTGGGAGGCTCTGGACTATCTAACCAAGAGGCCTTTGGCTTCTTTTCCGCTGGTCAACTCCCACTCACTTGTTTCAAATGGCTCTGCCACGGGTAAGAACATGAGAGGTGCCATTTCAGAGGGAACTATTCAAGACCCCATGCTGATGGCAACCATTCCAGTACAGAATGAAGACAAGGCAATGCTATTCCTAGATGATTTCCTTGCTGTTAATTTCACATGTCAAAATTCAATTAATTTAGTCCTGCCTAATCTACATACTTTTTATGTCAAAAGCCACTGTGGAAAAAAAAGGCCATGACATTTTTTCTGTTGGTTAAAAATATATACTATCAGTATTTATGAAATAAGTTACTATAACAAGTAAAGTAAAAACATGCAAGGAAGGATGACATAATGGAATTTCTGGAGTGTAACACTGCAACAGTGAATACATGACTAAGCATTTGCCAAGAGGTTAGACTACGAGATCATGAAGAGTGAACTTTATTGTATGGAAACTTCAAAGAATAAGCTAGGATGTGTAAGAAGCTAAGGTGGAGGGGAGAATATGACAAAGGAAATTGTTACAAATAACAGAACCTCATTCACAGGGATCCCTGAGGTAAAAAACTATTGAAAAGTACTTTCTGACACGCCACTGCATTCTACTTGATTTTCTCCCAACAGCAATGTGGGTTAGCAACTCAGACAGAAAAAATCTTTACAAACACAAGAGTTAAACAAATAAACCACGCTGTAGATAGAGAACCAAGTTTCTTACAAGGAGAGAAGAAATGAATATTCAGGGGTAATTTTGCGCTGGATCAGGAGATATCGGCATAAAGATTTTATTTTAATGTACACACATGAAGAAATAGACACAGACATGCACAGAGCAAGAGAAATGCATGAATTGCCTAGCCCTGTTCCACAGAGAGCCTAGGGGCACAAGCACCTTCGCTTTCTAAATAGCATGCTCCACTAACAGGTCTAGGACTCCCTGGAGAATTGGCTGATTCCAGGGCACATAAAATATAACATGAGCCTCGCAGTACCAGACAGTGAGAAACTGCCTGAAAACAAACAACAAGCTATTAAAGGACGGGCCGGAGAGGTGGCTCAGCAAGTAAGAGCACACACTGCTCTTGCAGAGGGCACGGGTTGGATTCCCAGCACCTACAAGGTAACTCATGACCCTCTGTAATTCCAGTTGTGGTGATGTGATGCCCTCTTCTGGACTCCACAGACTCCTACACATACACAGTACATACAAAATCATGCAAACACACACACATACACAAACACACACACACACAAACACACACACACACACACACACACACACACACACAAATCTAAGGACAAGGAGCCAAATTGGCAGTAAAGAAAGTTCTCTGA
Source organism: Peromyscus attwateri (assembly GCA_902168425.1). NCBI lineage: Eukaryota > Metazoa > Chordata > Mammalia > Rodentia > Cricetidae > Peromyscus > Peromyscus attwateri. Next base: position 35,094 of record CABHPP010122314.1, on the reverse strand, counting down.
TAATGATAGAGGTCATTCTTCAAGAGAATATAAAATTCCAGAGTCATGCACCTAATTTAATACAAATCTGGAAAAAGAGAGAAAGAGATACTTTCATTGCAAATTTCAACAGTTCTTTCAATTAACAAAACAGGTAGGCAGAAAATCAGTGAAGAAGAAGAAAAACAAACTACCAACTAACTTGCTAATTCTAGAATACCTCGTTCGCATAAAAACAGCAGAATACAAATTCTTCTCAAATTCACATGGAGCACATACCAAAATGGACTATGTTCTAACCATCAGCCACAGTAAATTTTAATAGTGAAGTCACAACGTCTGATTAAAATATTAATCCATAACAGGATTTATTACTCTAGAAACAAAATCACAAAAAACAAAATTTTCAACAACCCACTGAAAGGAAATTCAGAGTGGTGGTACACATTTGTAACCCTAACACAAAGAAAATGAAGGCCAGGGGGTTGCAAGGTCAAGGCCAGGCCCTGTCTCCATCAAACCAAGGACACTAAACAGTATTCTGAACCAAGAGCAAGAGAGAAATGGCTCAGCAGTTAAGAGAGCTACTGCTCTTGCAGAGGACCTGGGTTCAGCTCCCAGCGCCCAGTGGCCTGTAACTGCAGCTCCAGGGAGTCTGGCACCCTCTTCTGAGCTCCGTAGGCACAAGTGAGCATGTGCACATACTCTCACAAAGATACACAGACACATGCTCTCACATAGACACATACAGAAATCAATCTTTTTATAAAAAATTCTAAATTGAATAGAAAATTTGACATTAGATTTTTGTGCTAGGACACTAAAACAGTGATTTGGAATCTATAGCATCTAAAAGACTTACATTAAAAAAGAAGGCAAATCTCAAATCAGTGATCTTAGTAAATGTTATCTTAAGAAATCACAAAAATAACAAATTATATCCAACATAAGCAAAATGAAAGAAATAATAAAGACAAAAGCAAAAACTACATAATAGAAAACAAAAAATGCAAAAAAAAACCAATAAAACCAAAACCTAGTTCTTTAAAAAGATTAATAGTTAATAAACCTTTACCTAGTCTGACCAAGAGCAACAACAACAACAAAAAAAATACAGACTAACACTGTCAAGAAAAGAAACAATGTAATGATACAGAAATTAAACGAATGAAAACATTATGAGCAATTTCATACTTAAAAATTAGACAATTATGATGAAATAAACAGATTCCTTGAAAAAGACTGAAAAGTCTCGCTCAAGAGTAAGTAACCAGTATAGCCTCATATTGACTTAAAACAAAAATGTTTACAGTTAAAAGCCTCCCCATGAAGAAACTGCAGGTCAAGCATGCTTCACGAGTGAATTTCACCACGAATTTAATGTGAAAATTCCAACTCTTCCTGAACTCCACAGAAACATAGAAGAGGAGGAGGAGGAGGAGGAAGCGGAAGGGGAAGAGAAGGAGAAAGAGGAAGAGGAGGAGAAATAGGAGGAAGAGGAGGAGAAAGAGAAGGTGAAAGAAGAGGAAGAGGAAGAGGAGGAGGAAGAAGTAGTAGTAGTATAGTAGTAGTCATCGTCCCCACCTTATTCTGTGAGGCAGTATGACCTGGATATCAAAACCAAATATTTCATAAGAAAATTACAGTCAATATTCTCTAGTGTATGAAAATGACAAAGGCAGCCATCATAAAGAAGACCAAATGGTTAGAACAGAAACATGAGGTTGGCTTGGCACGTGCTGATCAGCTGATACAAGTTATCAGGGGGAAAAAACAGAAACTTCCTAATCTGATAAGCAACATCCTTGTAAAAACTACACTAAGATTTTAAGTGAATAATAAAATGCTTAATGCTTTTCCCTGAGATCAGGAACGAGATAAAGACAACTACTCCCACAATTTCCATTCAACACTGTACTGGACATTCTAGCTGGTGCACCCAGACATGAACAATTACACAACAAAATAAGGGCAGGCATGGTGGCATGCACCTTTAATCCCAGAGGCAGGAGGAGGCAGAGACAGGAGGATCTCTGTAAGTTCCAGGCCAGCCAGGGCTACATAGGTAGACTGTCTCCAAAAAAAAAAAAAAAAATTAGAAAGAAAAAGACAAAACTGTCTTTCTTCACATGGATGCGATTGTCTACGTCAGTGAAGAGTAAATTACAATCCCACGGCTGAGCGCCAGCTGCCGTCTGATGGTTGTTGCTTTAATATAGATAGTTTTATTGGAACACAGCCACACTCTTCATTTGCTTATTATCTATGGCTGTCTGCACCCTTAAAACAACAGAGAGAAGTAAGTAAGTGTAAGACATCTGACAGGTGATAAACATAAGATGCTCAACATCAATACTGAGCTGCAAATTAAAGCCACAGTAGACACCTCTACACACTGATAAGAATGGCCAAAACTAAAAAGACTGACCACAACTGTTGATATAGACACCAAACATTTGATTTCCCCAGTGAAAATATAAAGCAATTTGGAGAACTGCCCTGCAAAACTGAAATATATCCCTACTTTCCCAGCCATACTACTCTTAGATACAAAGAGAATGAAATTATATTCAAAGCAATTGTGTGTGTGTGTGTGTGTGTGTGTGTGTGTGTGTGTGTGTGACTAAGAACTTGAAATAATGCAAATGCTCGTCAATATAAAGAGAAAACAACTGGTGCTGTTTCATGCAATACTGCTATGATGGAGAAGAAAGGATGAACTGACAGGGACACAGATGAAGCTCAGAATAGCTACGCTGGGTGAAAGAAGCTTGATCAAAGAGTACAACACGTCAAACTATAGGAGACTGCAGGAAATGGGCTGAGAGATGGCTCAGTGGTTAAGAGTACACGGAGCTCTTGCTGAGGCCTGAGTTCAGTTCCCAGCACCCACAAGGTGGCTCAGAAACATCTGTAACTCTAGCTCCAGGGAATCTGGTGGCTTCTTCCGGCCTCTGCAGGCACTGCACTCGTGTATTCAGACACTGACACATATAGACACATAGTTTAAAAACTGTAAAGAAATAGAAGAATGAGGTGCAGTGAAGAAGGGCGGAATTACAAGGGAGCACTACGATTCTGGTGAGTGATGCAGATGTCCATGAGGAAAGAGCGGCAAGCGGTACAGTATCCGCTGAGGACAGCTAGACCGGGGGTATGCCCCCTGGGAAGTACCTGGAGACAGCGGCTACAGTCACTACTTTTAATGTGGTAGTGGTTGCAAGGCCTTTCATTTATGCTAAGTTTATCAAATTAGATATTTAAAATATATAGTTTATCATATGGCAACTATATCTCAACTGTTTTTAAGTCCAAACCCCAAAATAGTACTGATTGTGAACCAATTAAAACAGTAACTGGACGTCAGATACGGAAGTAATATAACCATGTCCTCCTAGGAAAGAATTAGGGAATAGGAATGCTTTTGTTCCTTTTACACCCTTCCTGTATTCCCCATACTGGCATCCTATCCAACACGTACCTATTTTTAACTCAACTGCAGAACACATCTATGAAAGGTCAGTTTCCTTTTTATGCTGTTTATGTACACTCCTTAGAAAAAGAAACAGGTGAATTAAATCATTAAAATCAGGCTGAGGAGTTTGATCTGTAGCATACAAGGAAGTGATAGAGGAGAGGAGGGAATGGGAAAACAGCTCTGTGAGAAACAATCCATCCCATGGCAACATTCTCGTCACAGGAGATCCAGGCCAGTCAGTGTAACATAGTAGGACCCTGTCTTGGCAAACCAAAAAATTCAAAAACCACCACCATCAATCCCAACCCCCCACCCCTCAAAGAAGCTATATGTTCAGCATCAGAAATGGAAGTGTGTTTCAAATCAGACAATCTAAGCTACTATATTTATGTGTGTATGCCAATTATATATTTTCATATAGAATTTCCTGGAGTGTTTGTTCTGTGCCAAACACCACAATCCTAAACATTTTTTTTTTTTTTTTCTGAGACAGAGTTTCTTTGTGTAGCTTTGGAGCCTGTCCTGGAAATTGCTCTGTTTATCAGGCTGGCCTGGAACTCGTGGAGATCCACCTGCCTCGCTTCCTGAGTGCTGGGATTAAAGGTGTGCGCCACCATCTCCGGGCTTCCTAAACAACTTTTATATTACTCCCAACTATCCTAGAAGGCGAGTACTGTGATCACCCAAATTACAGACGAGGAAACGGACTCAGCAGGATCATGCAGCCACTGAGTACAGCAGGTGAAGGAGAGGAACCCAACAGGGTCTCCAGGCACATGAGGGGCAGAACACATACTTTGCAAAGTTAAAACAGTCTGTCTTCACACAGAACAAGATGTTAACAGACATCTTCAACATGAGAAAGGAAGGTCGGAGGATAAACACTGTCTCCTGCGCGGACTGGAGCAACAGATTTGTACTAAGCAAACTTCATATGCTGCCTCCTGTGTAATGGGCAGGAGCTGGAGTGGCCCAGGGCTCCTCAATAAATCACTTACAAGGTCATTAGCAAAGCACTCCAGCCAAGGGCACTTGAAAGAGAGCACCGTCTGGTCACCGCTGAGCCATCGGTGCTAGTACAGAAGTCAGCATGTAATAGGGCTCATAATGGTTTTGATATTGAACCTTGACAAGTATTTACTGACAGTAACTGACACTGTGGTTCTGGAACTGTCCTGTCTGGGTTGACACGAGATCCGCCATTTACCATGCTACGTGGGGTGTTTGTTTCTCAACTGTGAAATACTGAAATCAGTGCCTATCTCATAAAGTAATTGACATAATTAAATGCTGCATATAAAAGACTTCCTTATAAAAATTCCTGGTACATAGCAAGTACTCAATAAAAACTGAAATGAATGGTTAGCAGAGTAGTGTGATAAGACTTCTTTTGGAGCCAGAGAGAGGTGCTGCTGAAGTGGATAGAAAATCCTACCAAAAGAACACTGTATCCCGACAGAAGCATGAAGAAGCTCACTTATTTCCTAGTATCCTCAGGGTACTTCCTGGTTCCAGAGGAAAAGGAATAGCTTATCTAAATTGGGACAAACCTAAATTCCTGACCCCTTGAGTCCTACCCCAATGTTCTCAACATCATGGTATAGAGTTATTTCAGCACTTCCTGAGGAGATGTTAAACAAACAAACAAAATTAGCAAACTGATGAAGAGATGACTCAGTGAGTAAGAGCAGGAAGTTCTCTTGCAGAGGATCAGAGTTCGATTCCTAGCACCCACATCAGGCAGTTTACAACTGCCTATACCCAGGTTCCAAGGGATTTTCCACTCTCTCTGACCTCTGCAGGCAGACACTATGCTCATGTGTACAAATCCCCCCCACACACACACACACAATGTCCATAATTTAAAATTTTTAAAAACTCAGCAAAACACCTGAGCACCTCTTTGCACTATATAGGGAGAGCTAAAGAAACAACCTCCTCTCCCAGTCCAGACTGGAGAACCAATGTCTGCTGCGATTATTCCTGGGTGGGACAAAGGCAGCGACACTACCAGGAAGTCCCCTGGGCAACCTGTAGCTGCTTCAGGACTGAAGAGTTCACCAGAAGCATGGACAACTCACAAAACAGCTACACTCCTAAAGAATGTCCACACACTCACAGGCTATACCACTCTGGAGTTCCCCTGTACCAACTGTTTACCTCCTGGCTAACCTCAGGAAGGGGGGCCCTTTGAGCATCTTGTGAGCCCTGTAGCCAGCCTCCCCTAACTACAAAGGACTGTCAGGAGGCCTTCTTGAGGGTCTCTTGAGAGTGATCACAGCCACCATGACTCCAGACAACTGTTAAGTCCAGCACAAGCTAACAGAAGCAGCACAATCCTGACCAAAGACACTATAGCTGAATAAATATCTGCTCTTATCCTTAGCCAGTCAAGGAGTCTACTTACTGATGTGCCATGGAATACTCAGTGGTTCCCAGGGCAGGTCACTTACTACAGAAATGGGGTGAAAATCTGCATTTTAATTTGCATTGAAATGATAAGGCCACATTAACTCACCATTGCACTAAGCAGTACTTGTGAAGCCCCTCACTCAAACATGCTGGCAGCTGCTCCGGCTTGTTCTACTTTACAGGAGAAGAGTGGAACAGCAATGTATTTACACTGGAACCTGTCAGGGGCATCGTGTTCCTTAATTACAAGCATCACCAAGCACAGCAGCATGCTGACCACTCACACTGAGCACAGTTTATTGTAAAGAAGCATAAAACATCCCTGTGATTCTGGAAAATTAATTTTAAGCTCAGTTCATTCACAGTTTTGCTCAAAAGATATTTATTTAAAAGCTAAGTGTTTGATAAGGAAGTGGTGTGATATCGTGGGGCTTGAGTTCTGTTCACCAGCTGTCCTGACTTGGATCCTAACCTATCCTAATGCAGAAGATTTAAATGATTAGAATGCTTTCTTTTCTCGGACAACAAATAATTGTGGGGGTCCTCTTTCCCCCTTGGCCTGTTGGCCACCAGGTCAAGAGGGGAAAGAGACAGATGGGACGAGCGCTCTGGCAGCCATGAGCACAAACAGAGACAACCCTCCCGGAGACAGACTTCAGTGAATCAGCTCAAATTTATTCCAGAGTATAAGGAATATATAGGATTGGGGAGCCTGAGGACAAACCCTAATTTACATCAACTGTCATGCTCCTATCACAAGGCTTAGTGTGTGGCAGTAGGGTCCTATAGCAGAGCCCCTAGAACAAGTCTTCTTAGCAGAGATCTGTGCCAAGGGTCAAACTAAAGATGAATCAGGCATCTGGTTTAGAGACAGCTTTTAGACAAGGTCAGTCCTCCAGTCCCAGGGACATTCTCCAGATAAGGCTAGGTACATACAGAGCAGGAAGTTTTGCTGGAGGGAGGGAGCTTCATGTTGCTGAGCTATTGAGATAAGCTGCTAGGCCATGGGGAGGCTGTAACCTCTGACCAACCAGTAATGTCTTCCAACAAATAATAAATAAGATAGCATATACAGAGTGCAGTGCCCTGCATCCTGAGAACATTTGGCTTATGCTAGCCATTACTGTTATACTGAAGGATGATTTTATAGGTGCTGAGGTATCAATGATGTACAAATTCAAGACTAACCTCAACAAACACTATCAACTGGGAAATAGAATTCTTCATGTATAAATAAAAGACTGGGTATTTGCAAGTAGTATTAACTTCAAGGTCATCCAGAGCTACACAGTGAGTTAGAGGTCACTCTCATCTGCATGAGACCCAATCTCAAAACATAACACAACACACACACACACACACACACACACACACACACACACACACACAGAGGTGGGGGGCAGGGGAGGGCAAGTGGGAAGGAGTTGGGGGGGGAGAGAATATGGATGTGAATGTCTAATTATGAACTTTTAAATCTGCTATCACTCATTTAATTTTTAGCTCCCCAAAGGGTTTTCCTCACCATCTGGGCCATCAATTAAAGCAGGTCTGAAAAGCCTTCATAATTTTCCTATATCACACCTCCTCCTCACCAAGAAAGGCTCTGTGGGTGGAAAGCAGCAAAGAACACTGTATGTTAAGCACAAAGCAAACACTCTTCAGAAGATACATGGGCCTCACAGGAGAGTTAAGAAACTTGTTTGGATAGGAATAAAAATATAGGATCCTTTTTTTCCCATGCACAGATAATAACAACTTTTTTTTTTTTTTTTATTTTTTTTTTTTTTTTAGTTTTTTGAGACAGGGTTTCACAGTGTAGCTTTGCGCCTTTCCTGGATCTCGCTCTGTAGACCAGGCTGGCCTTGAACTCAAAGAGATCCACCTGGCTCTGCCTCCTGAGTGCTGGGATTAATAACAACTAATTTTTTTAAGGTGGGAGAGAGGGATTAACTTCAAGTACTTTTCCTATCAGAAATGTGTCCAATTCTTCACAAAACTAGAAAAAAAAATCCTAGAATTTATATGGAAATACAAAAGATCACAGGTAGTCAAAGCAATCCTCAGCAGAAAGAACAGTATCCCAACACTTGAACTCAAATTATACTACAGAATCATAGAGATGGAGGCAGCATGGTAGGGCACAAAGACAGACATGAAGACCAATGGAACAATGTTATATGATATTTTGATCACATTCTGACGCTCCCGAGCATCAGAGGGCAGAGCTAGCTACTAGTTGACCAAAATTAACCATAGAGGTTTAGGAGGAGTGAGGACAGATAGAAACAGGAAGTAGTGGGACTGAGAGATGGTCTTGGCCCTTTTGGATGGAGGAACAAAAGAAATAGGAGGTCACTGGTCGCTTCTCCGCTGCTTCTCTGATCATTGAGGTACTTATCCTGATATCTGACTCACACGTTTTTATTGATAAAGAATAATTAAATAAATGCATCAGATCAAAATACAGTCCTGTAAATAAACCTACACAGCGATAGCCACCTAATTTTAACAAAACTGTCAAACTTGGAGTCTTGGAGCAGTTAAGAGAACTGGCTGATCTTCCAGAGGACCTGGATTCAATTCCTAGAGCAGACATGGCTCACAACCATTTGTAACTCCAGTTCCAGTGGGCACCAGGCACACATGCTTGAACATGGTGCACAGTCACACATGCAGGCAAAATAACCACACACATAAAAAAATAAAAACAGACTTAAAAAATTTAATCATACACTGGCAAACAACAACCTATTCAACAAATAAAGTGCTGGCAAAATTTGATACCTAACCTCGGAAGAGTGAAATTAGACCTATTCTCTCACCTGCACTAAAACCAATTCGAAATGGATCAAAGACCTTAATTTAAAACCTAAACCCCTAAAACTGCTAGAGGAAAATCTTACCAAACTTGCATACTGAAGTTTTTCTGCGTCCCACCTGGCCCACGGTCAGGACAAATCTCTCTCACACGCCAGTCCTGCAGCTGCTCAGACCCAAGTAAACACACAGAGGCTTATATTAATTATAACTGCATGGCCATGGCTCAAGCCTTTTGCTAGCTATCTCTTATATCTTAAATTAGCCCATAACTATTAATCTATGTATCGCCACATGTTCCATGGCTTTACCTGCTCCCATTACATGTTGCTCCTTGGGCGGCTCGCTGGCATTTTTCCCCACCTTCTTCCTGTCTATCTGTTTGGATTTCCTGCCTGCCTCTAAGCTACCTTGCCATAGGCCAAATGGTCTTATTTATCAACCAATCAGAGCAACATATATTCACAGCATACATAAAGACATTCTCCTATCAAATTTGGGGTCAACAGTCTGTACCCCAAGCAGCCAAATTCAGCTACTACCCTAAAGAAGCCACTTTTTAAATACCTATTAATAGTAAACAGCAGAAAAGGGAGGTTTATTCAATGTGACCACATGGGAAGAGGGACAGAGAGATCCTGTGACCTGCCTCCAGTCCACCTTACTAAGGGACAAGGGTTTGCACATCCGAGCAGTCCCAGTCCAGGTGTGGTCTTGCCCACCACTGCCCACTTCATTGTCTAGCTCAGGCCTCATCCTGTGAAGTGGTCTAAGCTGTAGGTCTCTTCCCTGACAGCAAGTTCCCCATGTGGCTGGTGCTTTTCTTTCTGCCAGAATGAGATTCCTGAAGAAACTACCATTTCCTGGGATCCACTGTTAAGTGTCTATTTTGCAATGTTGATGAGGATGTGGGAAAAGAGGAGCATCGGTGGAGAGAGTAAAAACTGGGGCAGCCACTATGTGGTGTGGCTGTTTCTTTAAAAACTAAAAATAGAACTACCACATGACCCAGCTGTACTACTTTGGGCATATCCCCAAAGGCTTCTGTGTCCTCTCACAAAGATACCACACATTCATTCTTATTGCTCTTCTGATCACAACATTAAGGAACTATATTCACATTAGATGCCAATCAATAAATGACTAGATAATAAAAATGTGTTATATATACATAAATGGACTTTTATTCAGTCATAAAGAAAAATGAAATGAAATTTTTCAGAAAATGAATAGACCTGGGAAGGATTATATTAAGTGAAGTGACCCAAACTCAAAAGAACTGCATGTTCTCTTTTTCATGAGTCTGAGCTTCTCATTTTTATATGCATTTATGTAGAAGTGGGTGTGAGAAGTCATGAAATTAGAGAAGGAACCATGAGATAGGAAGAAAGAGTTTTAAGAAAGAGGGAAATAGAGTGTGGTGTGGTACACACCTTTAATCCCAGCATGAGAGACAGAGGCAGGTAGATCTCTGAGTTCTAGGCTAACCAGGTCTACAGTATTAAGTTCCAGGACAGCCAAGGCTACATAGTGAGACCCTGTCTCAAAAAGAAAAAGAAAGACAGACAGACACACATACACAGAGAGACAGAGACAGGGAGACAGAGAGACAGAGACAAACATACATCGAGATTGGTCTAAACAAACAAACAGGAGGAGTGAGTTGTCTGTAGTCCTATGTCTGGGGATGAGGCCCCGAGAGAGTTCCCCTTCCATGTTAGCATGCCTATTGGTGTTATCATTGTTCGGGTCTTGTTCAGGCATCCACATCACTGAGGTACCATAGGTGTACCTTCCCTCTCATTTCTAGGAGACACGATCTCAACAACAGACTTCCTGTTCCCTAGGCCTTTACAATCTTTCTGCTCCCTCTTCCAAATGTTCCTGAGCCTTACGGGAACTGAGTTGCAGATGTATCTGCCGGGCCTGGGCACCCCACAATCAGCTGATCTCTGCACTTTGACCAGTTTGGGTTTTCTCTAATGATCTCCATCTGCTGCAAAGAGAAGCTATAAGGTGGGAGCTACAGTTATCTGTGGGTGTGAGGAGAGGTTTCAGCATGCAGTTCGAGTTATGCTGGTCTAGTAGGGAGACAGTAGTAGGTCCTCCCATAAGATGTATGAACTTACTAGCTCCAGGGAGCTGGCTATGTTTTCAGTACTACACATGAGTTCCCTCTTGTTGAGGAGGCCTTTAATTCAAGTAGAGAGCTGTTGGTCTGCCGAGACATGAGCATCCCTACTGCACCTTTAGGGACAGCCTGCCATGCTGGTCATTGTGGTTCACAGGTGTCACAGCTGGGTAGGACTAGTGAAGTGACCGCTTCCCTCCCTTGGCAGTTTGCACAGTACCTTCTTGTACTGGGAAAGCTAGACCTCAGGAAGGAGGCTCTCAGGCCAAGATCCACTCAAATCTTCAGGAATGAGCCCCCAATTGAGTATTCAATACCAAGTGATTAGCCCTCAAATCATATAAACACAGCATCAGTAAATGGACTCAGAAGGTTGTATATATATATATATATATATATATATATATATGCATATGTCTGTACAGTACACATATATACATATATGTGTGTCTATGTATACACATGTACACACATACATATATATGTGTGTGTGAGAATAATAAAGGAAAAAGGCCATGAGTTTGAGAAGAGTGGGGACATGGGGAGGCTTAGAGGGAGAAAAGGGAGGGGGGAATAATGCAATCACATTTTAATAAAAAAACAGAGAGGTGAGGAGTCTAACGACGCATGGGACAGAAAGTGGCCTGAGGACTGCCGGGGAGGAGGGACAAGGACCGGATTGGGGAGGACCTATGGGGAAGGATCAACGAATGGAGTATAAAAATGTTCCACAGAGCCTGTTAGTTAAAAATAAATAAAATCCTTGTCTGAACAACTTATCTCACAGTTTTAATGAAATACTGAAGGTGCTAAGACTCCATCTCTGGGCTGGAAAGGGGTCCAGAAGTGAAGAGCACTTGCCACTCTAGCAGAGGAGCCAGGCTTGGTTCCCAGAACACACGAGGCAGCTCACAAACACCTCTAACTCCAGCTCCAGAGGGTCCAATGCCCTCCTCTGGCCTCTGTGGACTCCCACATGCATGTGACACACAGAAACTCATATATGCACACACCTACAGACAAAAATAATATTTTAAGTAATATATTTCTGTCAACCACAGTAGCACATGCCTATACCCCAGCACTGGCGAGGCTGAGGTGGAGGATCTGTATAATTTCAAGCTGGTCTACATAACAGGTTCCAGGCCAGCCAGGGCTACATAGTAGTTATGACTCATTCTCAAAAAGAGGCTGGTCAAATAGTTCCATCAGCAAAATGCTTTGCCATGCAAGGGTGAGGACCTGTGTTCAAATTCCAGGACCCACATAAACAAGCCAAATATTTTCATTCATGTCCACAATATCAGCTGTAGGGAGATGGACACAAGAAGATCATCAGGGCTCCCTGTGGCCTAGTCAAATTAGTAAACCCCAGACACCAGTAAGAAACTGTCTACCAAAAAAAAAAAAAAAACCCAAGATGGAAAGCCAGGTGTGGTGGCACATGCCTTTAAATCTAGCCCTCCAGCAGCTGAGACAGCAGATCTATGAGTCTGAGGCCACCCTGGTCCACATTGTGAGTTTGGGCCAGCCAAGATTACATAGTGAGACCCTGTTCAAAAAAACCAAAACCAAAATGGAAGGCTCCAAAGAAACATGAAAATGCACCTTCACATACATGTGTTGCCAAATGTACATGAAGACAAACATGAATACATTTCTATCTTTATATCCATCCACCTACCATCTGATAAATGCTATTGTAATAAACCTTGCAGAAATGAAGGTACTCTAAAGAGACACTATGTCTCTCAATCCATCAGACTATTGATGCATTGGACCCCAAAGAAATGGAAATTTCCCAAAGAATCTCAGAGGTAGCAAAGGTGTCAGCCAGAGGAGGATCTTGTTCCCCAAACAGATTTTACACATTTCCAACAAGTGGCAGACCACCTTGCAGATGAGAAGGAAGCCCAGATGATGATGGGCAAGTGGTTGGCGGGACCACACTTGGACCAGGACTGCTTAGATGGATACATCCTTCAGCCTTTACTTAAACCCTGATCTCACTTAAGGACCTGAAGACAGATATGGGAAGTTCACTGGATCTTTTTGTCCCTGGGGTGGTCTGGATAAGAATGGCTCCCACAGGCCATTTGAATGTTTGGTCCCTAGTTGGTGGAACTGTTTTAGGAAGGATTGGGAGGTGTGGCCTTCTTAGAGGAGGTGTGTCATTTGGGGGTGATCTTTGGAGTTTCAAAAGCCCACGGCAGACCCAGTCTTGCTCACTCTCTCTCTGCCACATGCTTATAGATCACATGTGCGCTCAGCTCCAGCTACAGCTCCAGCTCTAGCACCATGCCTGCCTGCCTGCCGCCGCCATGCTCCCTGCCATGGTGGAAATGGACTAACCCTCTGAAGCTGCAAGCAAGCAATCCAATGAAATGCTTTCTTTTATGAGTTGCCTTGGTCATGGTGTGTCTTCACAGCTAGAAAAGTAACTAAGACAGTCCCTCTTCCCAACATGGCCATATTGAATAAATATTGTTCACCATTTTTTTTGTTGTTGTTTTTTTCAAGGCAGGGTTTCTCTGTATAACAGCTCTGGCTGTCCCAGAACTCGCTTTGTAGACCAGGCTAGTCTCAAACTCACAGAGATCCACCTGCCTCTGCCTCCCAAGGACTTGGACTAAAGGCATGTGCCACCACCACCCAGGCTCTGTTCTCCACTTTTAGTTTGGCTTTTTAAACTGGTGTAGTGAGGATGGGTGGCCAGCCCTCACTTGGGGCACAGGTTGTGATGCCCAATTCAATAACAACTTCCCGTATCATGGGATTAACTTTTATCAAAGAAGAATTCTGATCTTATAGACACTGGTGCATAAAAATAGCACACTGATTTATAAATATATTTAAGGCAACCCTGAAAAATCTCCACTAGGCATAGAAAAGCAAAAGGGCAGAAATCTGGAAATTAACATATACAAATGACTGACAGAAGTCTGACTTACAAATACAACACAGTTAATGGAGGCTGATGAATGCTGTCTTTTCCAACACCAGAGCAGATCAGGACAAAGCAGAGGAAGAATCTAAATAGAATCTTTATATGTGCACCCTCAAATCCCTTCTAGTTAGTGAAGAGTCCTGGGAACAAGAGAATTAAGAGAATACAAACAGACTTCAACGTCATTTACCACTACTCTGGCTGCATCTGAGTCTGTCATTCTGACTTCACAGCCATGTGTTAGGCTTTCCCCAACACCTTCATCTCACATTTATCTCACCTCACCCCTGTGCCGCACAGCCTGCATACACTTAAAGAGAGACTCTCTCGAGGTTCTCACAGCCCTGAGTTCTGCCTCTGAGGAAGAAATACCACTGCGTGGTAGTGGGAAAGAGCTTAAGGACAGAGTATTTATTGAATGCCCCTGAAAGGACCAGCAGGTGGAAAGCTAAACATCAGCAGACAGCTGGGAAATCACATGGATAGGAAGCACCGTATAATGTTAAAGACCCAGCAAAGACACAGAGAAAACACTATCAGTTCAATTCACAGTCCAATGCAAGGCGACAATGTTGTGAGTACATGGCAGCAAAGGGTTTTCCCTACCACTTCTACAATCTTGTTGAGGACAAGGTCCACAGAAAGGCAAATAGCTTGCCCAACTAGAAGCAGCATTTTCTTGTGGACTTGGGCTGGCACTTATGCATCAGAGACCACAGTTCTTACTGTACAAGCAGGAAAAAACAAACCCCTTGGCAGATAAAAAATAATTTAATTTTCTTTCCCAAAACATTGAAGCTAATTTAGCAAATCCCAACCATCTCACATGAAACACCGAGTTTCACTGGTATCAGCCACTGAGCGTGAACTTTTGTTACATTAAGTGACAGCTTTCCAAACAGATTTCCAGTAACCTGGGGCTGGTCTTAGTTTTTCTTATGTGTCTACATACAGGTGATATGTATAGTGAGGCTTAGCAGGACCAGCACTCCAGAAGCAGAGGCAGGAGGATCTCTGTGAGTTCAAGGCCAGTCTGGTCTACACTGTGAGTTCCAAGACAGCTAGGTCTACACAGTGAGTCTGCAAAAAAGAAAGGAAGGAAGGAAGGAAGGAAGGAAGGGAGGGAGGGAGGGAGGGAGGGGAGGAAGGGAGGGAGGGAGGGGAGGGGGGGGGGGGGGGAGGGGGGGGGGGGGGGGGGGGGGGAGGGAGGAGGGAGGGTGGGAGGGAGGGAAAGAAAGAAGAAAACCTCAGGGCTAGCTCTTCTTCTGGAAGGCAGAGTGTAGTAGAATGTTATTTTAAGGTGTGTTACTCTTGTTTATGTTGCATTTGTTTAACTCTGTGAAGCTGTGTTACTGTGCCTGCCTAAAACACCTGATGGTCTAATAAAGAACTGGTCAATAGCAAGGCAGGAGAATGGTGGGGCTGGCAAGCAGAGAAAAATCTGGAAAGGGGAGGAGGAGGTGGACATCAGGGTCAGTCACCCAGCTACACAACCAGCAACAGAGTAAGATTTACAGAAGTAAGAGAATGGGAAAAGCCCAGAGGCAAAAGGTAGACAGGATAAGTTAAGTTAAGGAAAGCTGGCTAGAAACAAGCCAAGCTAAGGCTGGGCATTCGTAATTAAGAATAAGCTCCCGTGAGTGATTTATTTGGGAGCTGGGTGGCGGGCCCCCCTAAAAGAGCCAAAAAACAACAGCAGCAAAGCCCGTGCTACTCATTCCTGTGTATGCAGCAGGCTCACTCATTCCTGTGTATGAAGCAGGCTTGCTCTAAATACTGACTAGTCCCCAAAGGCTGGATCTGAGCCAGATTTATAAGGAAACTAAGTAGGAAAGGAAATGTTTCCTGTGTGTTACATAAAGTTTGTTTTTACAGACTGAAATAATTAGGAAAAAAAATAATGTAGTCCTCACACTTCTTTCAAGACCTTAGAGACTCAAGGGCAAGCCAGAGAGATGGCTCAGCAGGTAAAAGCACCTGCTTTGCAAGCCTGACAACCTGTTTTAGAACCCCATACAGAACTTGTATGAAAAACAGGATGCAACAGTGCACATCTGTAATACTAGTATTCCTTCGGGGCAATAGAAAGCAGAATAAGACAATCTCCCAAAGGCTCATGGGCCAGCTAGCCTGCAGTACACAGGGCAGCAGCAGAAGCAAGAGGCCTTACCTCAAACAAGGCTAAGGCAACTCATTCTCTCTCCTCTCCTCCTCTCCTCTCCTCTCCTCTCCTCTCCTCTCCTCTCCTCTCTTCTCCTCCCCCCCCCCCCCCCCCCCCCCCCCCCCCTCTCTCTCTCTCTCTCTCTCTCTCTCCAGTCCTTAACGAGAAAAACTTAGAATCATCTTAAAGTGCAAAGAGCATACACATGCAAGACGAAAAGTAAGAATGGATTTTAGGTAGCAGCACACTGGAGAAGTAGAAACAGGTGGATCTCCGTGAGTTCAAGGCCAGCCTGGTGTACAGAGTGAGTTCCAGGACAGCCAGAGCCATATAATAGAGACCCTGTCTCAAACAAACAAACAACAACAAAAGATCAGATTTAATTGTTTTTTTAAACCGACAGAGTAGTGCTGCAAAACTGTCATCTCAGCAGTTAGGAGGCTGTGACAGAGGGGCACGGCTTCGTGGCCAGCCCCACTGCACAGCAGGGCCCTGTCTTGCTGGGGAGGGAGTGCAGACAACCAACCACCTGAAAGAGAGGCCTTAAATCTCTTTTCCATAAATCATGGGATTTATCAAAGAACAATTAATCCAAAACAAGCATTCTCAGTCAGAAATACAGCGAATGTTAAAGAAAACAGTTTTGACTTATTTATATAACTCTTAAACACGAGCTATCGCCACAGCTAGAAATGGGCTTGTTCCCTCAAACTGCAATAGCCAATGAGATTTAAAGAATGGTTCTGCAAAAGGTATTAAGTTGTTTCATCGCGCTCCAAAAAGGTTTACCAAATGACTCCATGGGTATCAAAAATGATGCCAGGCTAGCTGGAGAGATGGCTCAATAGTTAAGAACACTTGTTGCTCTTGTAGAGGAGCGAGGTTCAGCTTCCAGCACCCCCATGGTGGCTTGAAACCACCCATAATTCCAATTCTAGGGGATCAGTGCCCTTTCTGACCTCCACAGGCACCAAGAACACACATGGTGCACATACATACATGCATGCAGGCAATACATTCAGACACACAAAGTAAAATAAATAAATCCAACAAAAAGTTTTAAGAAAATACTGCCAGCGGCTGGAGGGATGGCTCAGGAGTTAAAACCACTGGCTGCGTGTTCAGAGGAGTCTGGATTCCCAGCACCCACATAGTGGTGGCTCACAATCATCTGTTAATTCCAGTTCCAGGGGATGCCAATGCCCTCTTCTGGCCTCCAGAGGGCACCAGGCATACAAGTGGTACACATGCACACATGAGGCAAGAATACACAAAATCATCTAACAATTTTTCAATGAACTGTCACGAGCTCTATTCCTGACTGCATGACTCAGAACGGTCAACAGCTGGGACAATCCAATTAGCAAAGGTCTTGAAATGCAGAGCACCTACCACAGATATGCACAACTGTGGCTACACTCGGCCAGTTTTCCTCTTAGGAATTGGCTCTAAGTGCAAACCACTAAGAAGGAAGATGGCAAAAGGAAATGAAGACACCACAGTGTCCATTCCTATCTTAAGGTGTCTGTCCTCATCCCAAGCTCTCAGTGAGGCATGAATGTCAAGGGCAAAGGGGTTTCTGCAGTATATCCTGCAAAGGCAGTGACTATAGCCCTTTTCAACAACCCCTAAGACACCCATACATTCTTTTAGGTAATCCATAAACCATTTGGAAAGTACCAAGAACAACACGGGCACCCAACAAATGTTTAACAATATTAAGTCAAATTAAGTATGTTAACATTTGGTGAGTTAGTTACTCATCTAACCAGTAAATCTAGCCACTGTCTCCAAAGGAGAGACGAATCGAAATGTTTATCAGTGACCAACTGCACTCTCCAATATTCCAAAGCTGTCAGTTTGCAGAACAGGGTGCTAGAAACAACTGAAGAGAACCATTCTCTGCTTGAAGGAAAGCATACAAGGGTAAAATACAAAACTGGGTTTTGGACATCAGGAGTCAGGAGACTTCAAGGGGCTGCCACCCTAGAATGAAAAACCAGCGTCTAGAGCCTGGTAATAAAAGAACCAGAGAGCAGGGAAGTCCTTGTGTTTCTGTTTGCCTGAGAAGCTGTCCCAGTCGTCCGCCGAGGACCTCCTGCCTGGACTGGGAGGATAGACAGGGAAATGACAGCAGTTCGGCCTTCCCATTCACACTGAACTTGGACCCACTGTGTCAAATCCAGTCCTCAATGCACACAAGAGATCTGACGCTCCCAAGTTGTCCTATAACTGTATATGCAGGGCATGCCATGCACACGCATGTACACAGAGATGCAAAATAAATGCCATTTTAATTGTTTAAAGAGGGACTCTGAGGCAGAAGTTCCAGTCATATGGGTTGTCTGATCCTAGCTCTAGACAACAGGGGACAGGAAGGACACAGCAGGTTTTTGAGAATACAATTCCAAAGCGTAACCAGTAGCAGGTGAACACTCTCTTTCACAGCCACCTCTTAGTCCTGATGCCAACAAGGTGAACCTGAATCCTAGCCATCCTGTTCAAAAATGCCAGTGCACCCGAGAAATTCACTTAATATAGTCGTTAGCTCTTTGAAATTAGAGTTCAGCCACTGACTACCAACCACAGATGACTGCCCTGGGTATCCTTAGGGAATTTGTTCTACAACCCCCATCAATACAAAAACCTGCAGACACTCAAAGCCCTATTTATTTATTGGTTTGCTTGTTTGTTTGTTTGTTTAATTTATCTATCTATCTATCTATCTATCTATCTATCTATCTAATCTATCATCTATCTTATATGTATGGGTGTTCTGTCTGCATGTATATCTGTACACCAAGTGTGTGGCTGGTGCCTACAGAAGCCAGGAGAGGGCACTGGATCTCCTGGAACAGTTGTGAGTCACCTTGTCAGTGCTAGAAACCAACCTGGGGCCTCTAGGAGAGCAGCTAGTACTCCTAACCATTGAGCCATCTCTTAAATGCCTTATAAAACGGCATAGTACCCATACATTAGTGTAGCTCTTAGACCACATTAGACAAGTCTCTATGTAATGGACAGTGGTTAACACAAAAATTCACAATTAGAGTGCAAAAAATAAATGTCAGGCACAAATGGGAAATCTATATCACATCTCCTCCTCCTAAAAGGGTCCATAGCCGAAGAGTGGTAGAAAGAATGTAAGAGCCAGGGGTCGGGAGGACTGGAGCAAACAGTGTCTTTGGACATGACAGGACCATTGAACTTATGAACTCACATCAGCAGCTGTAGTGGCCTGCACAAGACCTGCAGGAGATCAAACCAGTCAACATTCTCCAGGTAGCAGGGAGGGACTCACAAGCCCCCACACCTTCCTGAGGAGCTGACAATTGAGGCTTCTGGGTGTAGAGAGTTTACTTTAAGGACATGACCCCTGGTAGGCTGACCATGAGACTCAAAGCTCTTTCATGCTGTAAATTCAGTTTTAGAATCACATTATATAACAACCCAATTATTCCTAAATCCAGAAATCTCAGTAGATTTAAGAAGAAAAGCATCTTCAAAGCAGAGCATTTGAGGTCTTCAACAGGGCAAGTAGTTCAGGCGATTTCAAAAGATAAATGGCTTTGTTACACACCACCAGAGAAAAAGTCCTACTCTTGACTGTCCTGTAGCCAAGAGATTCCTCAGCTACGAGCTTGAAAGCACCCTGGAATCCTGATGTTCAGATGATGTGACCTGACCTTACAGAAGTGTTTGCTTAACAGTTCTGAACGCCCTGCCGAGAACTAACTGTACTCAACTTTTTGTTTGATTGATATAGACTCATGAAGGATAGTCTGGCCTCAAACTCACTGTGTGGCCAAGGATAACCTTGAACTCATCTTCCTTCTCTAACTCCCAAGTGCTGGGATTACAGGCGTGTACCACAGCTTGTTCTCATTTCTCTAGGACCTTCCTTCATGACTTTCCTTACATGTTTCCAAGTGAATCTTGAATTTCTATGCACTAAAGACTCAGGACATAATGATTAAAAAAAGATCAGGTCTGGAATTAAACAACAAATGTACTAAGGAATTATTCTGTGTAGTTTTTTGCCTTTATTTTTATTTGTTTATTTGGCTTTTGGAGACAGGGTTTCTCTGTATAGCCCTGGCTAACCTGGAACTTTCTCTATAGACCAGGCTGGCCTTGAATTCACAGAGATCCTCCTGCCTCTGCTGCACAAATGCTAGGATTGAAGGTGTGGGTCACCACTGCCCGTCAGGTTGGCATTCTTAATTAGACCTAATTCTTTAGTATATTAGTGTTCGTTCCTGTGACCGTGCTGAAACTGTAACAGGGAGGAAGAGTTCATTTAGCTCACAGTTTCGGAACTTGGAGTCCATCATGGCATGGAGGAGTGCGGCATGGCAGTTCAGCTAAGATCATGGAGGCCAGGAAGCATATCCAGATGGAAAAAAGGAGAGGAGGCGGCAGGGAAGAAGCAGGGGAGAGAAAAGGACTGAGAGGTTGGTTGTCAGGAAAGGCACACAGGTGTGCTTACTAATCTCCAGGTGCTTCAGCATCACACTTACCATCAGATAGGACATTTTCTCTTTTGCTGTATTCGGTTTGGCTATAAACTGTCTGGCTGTATTTACTTACTTACTTAAATGTATTGTGTATGTGTGTGTTTGCCGGCATGTTTGTATGTGTACCGTGTGTGTCTGGTGCCTACTGAGGCCAGAAGAGGGTGTCAGACCCTTGGAACTGGAGTTATAGATGGTCGTGAGCTGCCAGGTGGGTGCTGGAAACTGAACCCTGTTCCTCACCGGAGCAGCAAGAGCTCTTAGTCATTGAGCCACATATCCAGCGCTTTTCATCTGTCCTTAAATGATGAGTTTAGAACCCAACTGTGAATCTTTGGAGGCATCACTCAATGAGAACAACTATTTCCATGTCTTTTATGTGTAGGCAATGTTTTAGACCCTTAGGGAAGACAAGCTTATGTTTTGGACACTCCATAGGAGATGAAAATTAAAATGTCTTCCAAAAACATTTTTATGAACATCCATATTAATTGCAATGGAAAGAGTAGGGCCAGCAGGTACAAGGGCTACTGCCCAGCCTGGTAACGTAAGTTCAGCCCTTGGGACTCAAATGGTTCCCAGAAATGTCATAGGGTGACTAATGAGGACATGTAACTCCAGCTCCAGGGTCTCTGACACCTTCTTCTAGCTACTGTGAGTGGGTACCTGCAGACTTGGCACACACTCAGAGAAATAAAAAGTAAATCTTTAAAAAAGTAAATAAAGTATCATTTTAGATGTCTAATTTGGTGACTTTCCTGGTGTACTCTGGTGCTAACACAGCCCCAGGAGGTAGCAGAGTTAAGCCACACAGGAAACAACAAAATATAGGGATGCATTTGTTGCTGGAATTTCTCTTCCATCACCTCTCCCACCTTCGGTGTCCACTTATCATGCCCCCCCCCCCCACACACACACCAATGTTGAGAGGATGTTTCACAGCATTTGATGAGGGATTTGGACCCCACTGAGGCCAAGGCTCTTAGCCCATGGCTAATGCCTCATTTGCTGTTTGCAAACTATGGCAAACTATTTCTCAGAGTGAATTCAGAACTGGGACTGTTGAGGTGTATGTTTTGTGTTTTGTTCTCTTGAACTCACAGAATGTGTTCTTCGTGTTTCTCTTGTCAAGTACGTTCGCTATGTGCGAAGTAAATAAGATCTGTTAAGACTTGGTTGCTTCTATTCTTACCTGTGCACAACACCTTTTAGCTCACACATTTTTAAAGCTTCTTAAGAGACCTCGAGGAAGAAAATTAGCTCAGGTTTGAAGATACCATTTAAAAAATAATAATCATTATTTCTCGAGAATTCCATACATGTATACAGTGAAACATGATCATCTCTACCCCCACTTCATCTTCAACCTTCCCTGAGCCTCCCCCAACAAGACCCCTCGAAATCTGTATATCTCTCTCTTTTACTTTCTTCCTTTCTTTTTTTTTGGACAAGCCACTAAGTCCCGTTGGTGCTGCCCATACATGTGTGGGGTGGGGCCATGCATGGGAGCAAAGGAGCATGGGAAATCTACCAGTGGCCACACATTCCTAAAGGAATGATTCTCCTTTCACCTGCTCACCTGCTGATAGCACCTCAGTAAGGGACGGTTCCTAGGGAGTGCTTCATTTATGCTGGGATTTCCACTGGATTGATCCTGTACATGTCTTTCACAGGTCACAGGCAAGACTGTGAGCTGACAGGTGTGACAGCTAAGTCAAGCATTTCACAGAACCCCTCGCCATCCTAACTCTTACATTCTTCTACTTCTCCTTAATGGTTCCTGAGACTCCGTGGTGGCAGCAGTAGTGGCAGTGGCAGAGTGGATGTGATAAGGATGTCCCATTTAGGACTGAGCACTCAATTTCTTATTCTCAGAATGTTGACAGTCATGCATTTCTCCAATGACTGCTGCCCTGTGCAGAAAGAAGCTTCTTTGACCAAGGTTGAGAACGGCTCAGGCTTGAGTTTAATCATAAACATTGAAAGACAATCTGACATTTGAGCAAATTAACCCTTTGGACTTCTACCTTAGGTTCTCTGACCTTCCCAGCCATGGTCTTGTGACTGGGATTGTGTACCAAGGCAAGAAGTTCTCTCCTGTGGAGCACGCCTCAGAATCCCTTAAGAATGCTGTTAGTTACTGCCTAACCGTCATGCCACTAATGTACACACGGCCAGATCTTGCCTGGTAGGTAGGTATTGTCGTGTGTAATTCCCAGCACTGGGCAAGAAAGCCCACATGTATTTTCTCCCCAGTAGTCTGCATAGTACCTTCTGGATCTGTGGGAGCTAGCCAGGAGAGAGCTTCCTGGTAGGTCTGATGGATTTCTCAATGTCCTGCAGCCAAAGTGTGTGGTTAAGACACCAGTTTTTAGCCTTATGACTTATTTATCCCTTTTACTCTGTTCTTTGTAATGGAAGAGTCATGTGGCCTGTTTTGTTGTAAAGCCTTGATGTCCAGTGTAAGTCCCCTTACCTTCAAGGGTTTAGCTTTCTGGATGACACTGTGGTACCCTTCTTTCATGTCTGAGTCATCTCAAAGAGAAGCTGGGGAGGAAGTTGGGTTCTAGAGAACTGCTGCTTTCCCCTCCCGTTGTCCAAGCGTATGGCTATGTAGTAAGGAGAAATCAATGGTGAAACTGGAATGGTTGATTTTTTCTGCTGGAGGATCCCGAGGTCAGTAGTGTGCTGTCAGGTTCTGCGGATTCTCACCGTCTTCTGAGTAACTGCTGCCTTCCTGTCTTCTACTTCCACGAATCTAGCCGACCAGGTGCACATACGGGACATCACCTTTCGGCCATTCCTTTTCATTTCTTTTCGCGACTTAATCCAGCTTAATGGATTCTCAGTGTAGCCTCTTAGTAGAGCTTTAGTCTGAGGCAGTCTCCTTCCCTTCCACATCCCTATTTATCACAGCGAACATAAGCTAAATCTGACCTTGAATCTCATTCCTGCTGTGTCCACTCTAAGTCGGTTTCCTTATCTAAAATCCAGAAGTAATACATACCTCTGTGGGGTTATTTTACAAAATACGGGCTGTATAAAGCTCCCATCAAAGTACCTAACAGTAACAAAAATAACTTATTAGTGTGCTAGAGTTAAGATGAAATAACTCAGTTTATGCTGGCCCACACCCAGCCTGGACTACATGGTGAGTACTAGACCAGTCTGGGTTACATTGCAAGGTCCTGTCTCAAAAAACCAAAGTCAATGAATTAACAAATAATAAGCTAACAGTTAGTTCATGTGGAACATAGCAGCATTCCTGGCACAACCCTAAGTGCTTTGTTAGGCTTGCTTTTCGGCACTAAATGGTAGAGATTTACCGTCGCCAACCCCTGCTGCTGCAGGTCGCTTGATTCTTAGTTGTCTAGATACAAAGTGGAGCCCCCGCCCTCACCCTGGAGGAAGCCCTTCCAAGGCCCTGGATTCATCTACCAATCTGCCCTCAGTCTTGCAAAAGATGCTTTAGCTATAATTAAGACTTTTTCCTTCCGTTTTGCCTTTCCCTGCTGTGCTTGTCTTTACACAGGTGGTGTTAGAACAGCCACAGGCATTTTCCCCAGTTAAGCGGAGATGATTTGGGAGGTTTCAAATGAAAAAAAAATTTTAATTCTTATGTTATAAAAATATATTCAAAGTACAATTGGTTGTCCTGAATTTTTCCCGCAAAACATTAATCTAATTTTAAAATTTGTGAGTAAAGATGAAAAACATTTCTTGGACATCCTTAGTTTCAAAAAGTGGTTCCCTGATTAGACCTCTCATTCCTAGGAGACGTTTTCCTGCCTGAACTAGAAAACACTGGACAGCAAGACATTTTAGTGGAAATTCCAGTGTATTGTGAAGGAAAGGAGCTGCCACTATAACTCGCTGAGTTTACACTAAGAATGGAGAGCTGGTTCAATAAATAAATACCCTAAATGGATGAAGCTGGACATATGGTGCAGCTCTCAGGAGACTGAGGCAGGAGGATTGTGAGGTTCCCAGCTGGCCTAGCAAGACCATGTCTTTTTTTTTTTTTTTGGTTTTTCAAGACAGGGTTTCTTCTCTGCGTAGACTTGGCTGTCCTGGAACTCACTCTGTAGACCAGGCTGGCCTCAAACTCACAGAGATCCACCTGGCTCTACCTCCCGAGTGCTGGAATTAAAGCCAAGTCCTGCCACAACCACCTGGCCAGTTTATGCTTTTTAATAAAGGCAAAAATCAGGGGCTGGAGAGATGGCTCAGCGGTTAATAGCACTGGGTTCTCTTCCACAGAACCCAGGTTTGATTCCCAGGGGATCCAATGCCCTCTTCTGGCTTCCATGGACACTGAATGCATGTGGTCTACAAAGCGAGTTCCAGGACAGCCAAGGATACACAGAGAAACTAACTCTATCTTGAACTAAAAAAAAGCCATGTTAGTTCTCACCCTCATCAAGGAAACTTCTCTTTCCAACAGATGGAGACCACTACAGAACAAGTCACTTCTTTGAATCTAATGTTTATAATTAAAAGTCATTATTTAATAACAAAGGAAGAGAACCATGCATATTTTGGTAGTAGTGTAAGAGAAGAGGTGTGATTTTAATTACTTTCAAATTATTTGGATTAAAACCAGTATTATTTCCCTGAGATCCAAATATGAATCATATGAACATCTGGAAAGAATCTAGAATGTTCAACACCCACAATGCTGTGCTCCTTCCGTCACCCAGGAAGTGTGTGCATATGAACAGGGTACAGTGGGTGGCATCTGTCCTTTTAAGCCAGTATTCATCCTGTACAAGCAAGAATCTCAGATTTCAGCTGGAAGCTGCAGGTCACCTTTGTCTCTGGCCTCTGGACACCTCACCCACAGCTGTGACTGCAGTGACTGCCACTTCGGGCGACTGTAACTCTCCCATCTACGTTGCCATGTCTTGGATGACAGATGGTCAGAGATTACTAGACACATGACTAAATCGACAGCCCCAACCTTGAAGCGGTGCTATCTGCACCCTCTCCCCAGAGACACTGTACCATCCTGGGGGGGGGTATAAAATAGAGCAGATTACATCTGAATGACAAAAGCATTACTTTCATGACGAACATTAAAAGAAACGTGTGTAGCTCCTCTGTTAATCCAAAGAGGAGACAAGTAAAATAGAGCTTTGCAGAAACGCAGTGGACCCCACAGAGAGATCTTCAGAGACGGGGCGTTGGCCGCACCTCTGGACCCACAGGCAATGGGGGACAGTAAAAGGCAAACGGAAACAGCTTGGGTGACACTAGAAAGCAGGATGGAGGCCACTGAGAGCACATACTCATTTTTATTTTAACACTTCAGGGTTCACTATGTCCTTAAGCCGAAGGGAACAAAGGGAAGCAGAACCTGACATTTTAAACTATTCCAGGGATCCTGCAAAGGACAACAGTCACCCTAGAGGGTGGCAGCTGCCATTGGATGAAACTCTGCTCTCAAAAAAAAAAGCATCCTTGAGTTAGGCCTAGTTGTCAGAGATTAACCATGCTTCTTTTATTTTTTATTTATTTATTTTTTTTTTTTTTTGGTTTTTTTTCAAGACAGGGTTTCTCTGTGTAGCTTTGCACCTTTCCTGGAGCTCACTTGGTAGCCCAGGCTGGCCTCGAACTCACAGAGATCCGCCTGCCTCTGCCTCCCGAGTGCTGGGATTAAAGGCGTGCGCCACCAACGCCCGGCTTAACTATGCTTCTTTTAAGCATAGAGGCAAACCACAACATGTAAAAGTCACAAGAAACAAGAAATAGTAGATTTATGTGCCTAAGACTTTAGGTATTTGGAATGTCAGATATGGAAAATAAGATAGCTATGCATAAGTGTTAAAATTTGTTTGTTTGTTGACTGAGACAGGATCTCAATCTTAGCCCAAACTGGGCTCGTACTCAAGTCCCTTCTGTGTGAGTGTCCTGAGTGACAGGACTGATTATAGACACATACCACTGTGTCCAGCCTAAAGGCTTTCAAAACTTGAAAACTTAAGCAAAAAGTCCCAAGAAAAAACAAAATTTTAGAAGTGAACAAAATCATCAGTAGGGGGAAGCCCTCCAGGCATGGGTCAGTGACAGACGAGGTAAGGCTGGAAGCAGAAGTAGCTAGGTGCAGAACCCAAAACAGCTTACACAGGCAAGAATATAAAAATATCAGAGAAAAGTGAACAGTCATGGAGGACACAGTAACTAAATACATTTAATCAGAGCCCCAAAAGGAAAGAATAAGAAAATAAAAGATGACTACTCAAACAAATACTTAAGAATCCACAGGAAAAAATTCATAGATAAACAAATTATAAAATGTAAGTAGAAAACTAAAAAGGAATTCCCCCTAGTGACACACTGCAGTAACACTTCAAAATGCCCCCCAAAAGAAAGGAAAGGGGGGGTGACCTTTAATGTAGCTAGGGAAAAGAAAGCTAAGCAGGGGCTGGAGAGATGGCTCAGAGGTTAAGAGCACCGGCAGCTCATCCAGAGGTCCTGAGTTCAATTCCCAGCAACCACATGGCGGCTCACAACCATGTATAATGAGATCTGGTGCCCTCTTCTGGCATGTAAACAGAACACTGTATACATAATAAATAAATAAATCTTTTTTTAAAAAAAAAAAAAAAGAAAGATAAGCAATATAGAGGAGACAAGAGATACAACTTTAGACTTCTTAACCAGAGGGCACAGAGAATACACATACACTCTCCCTCTCTCTCCCTCCACCCCACCCCAAGACAAAATGACTGACAACCCAAAATAATGTAAGTAAGTATTCCAAGAACAGCGTTAAAATAGGTATAGTTTCAAACACAGAAGTCCTTGGCAGTGGTTTTGGTTACCTGGGGTCAGAAAATTCCCAAAGTAGCAATTCCAACTTACAAACTGTGCCACTCAGAGTGGTGAGATGAAATCTGAAGTCATCCTCCTCCATCCTACACCATATATATGACTGCTGACTATTCACTTCAGGAGCATTTGGCTACTGGATCAACTATCACATCACACCGTATCCACGTAACCCTTGTTACTTAATGGCCCAAAGTGCCAACACTGGCAATTCAGACATGGACAGAAAAACAAGACAGTGCTACTCTTGAGTGAAAAGTTGAACATTTTTGACTTGATAAGCAAAGAAAAAGAAGTCATTGGAAGTTGCTAAGATATGATAAGATATGGTAATGAATAAATCTTCCTATGAAATTGTGAAGGAAAAAGAAATTCATTGTATTTCACTGTCCTCAAACTGCACATATCTCAGCCACAGTACACAGTAAGTGCTTAATTATGAGGGGAAAGGCACCAAGTTCACATATTGTGTACCAGAAACATCACAGGACAAATAGGGTTCTGTTCTACCCAGTTTTAGGAATCCACTGGTATCTAGGAACAGACTTCCCACAGCTAAGAAGAAGGGTTTAGAATGTAAACAGAACCTAGTCCAGAACCACGTACCCATACTACAGACTGATACTAAAACTATTAATACTCTCTAGGTCAGTGGTTCTCGATCATCCTAACGCTGCAACCCTTTAATACAGTTCCTCGTGTTCTAGTGACCCCTAACCATAAAATTATTTCATTGCTACTTTATAACTGTAATATTGCTACTGTTATGAACCATAATGTAAATATCTGAGTTTTCCAATGACCTCTGTGAAAGGGTCATTCCAACGAAAAGGGGTAGCGACCCACAAGTTGAAAATCACTGTTGCGGGTGCTCTTTCCACTCCAATCTTCTTGACTTCTTTTGTTCCTATAGATTCTGGCTTTCACCTGACAAATGAATTTCTACACTGTAAAGTGTAGAATCTACCACACTGTAAAGCCAAATGTCCTTAATCTGGTGTTTAAAGGCTTTACAGCCTCTTGTTAACGGTCTCTGATGGACAACTGGCTCCTTTTGTTACAGGTCCACAGAAAGGCTTTCTAAGTCCCACTCCCCAGCAACTTTCAGTCCTCAGGAAGGTGGCCTCATGTACTCTTCCCCTCTGTGACAGAATGCTGACAAGTCCAATTTTGTGCAGGTAGTCTCAGATATTGGGAGCTTAAGAGTGCAGTGGCTACGTGTCACACATCACTCCAACCCTTCTTCGGGCTCTTTCATTCTTTCTTTCTACCTCCTCTTGTACACTGGCTCCTGAGCCTTGTAGAGAACACTATAGATGCCTCACTTAGGCTATGGCTCTTTTATTTACTGTGACCTTGGACCAGGCCTCAGATTCCATATCTACAAATTCAGTACCTACAAATAAAAATGACTGCTGAGACCAGTTGAGATAGCTCAAGTTTGTGCCCTACTAAAGTTCATGTTGAAGCCTTAACCTCTAATAAGATGGTATTAGTTACAGGCTTTAAAAAGGAACTAGGCAGCCAGTGGTGATGATATATGCCTGAAATTCCGGCACTCGGGAGGCAGAGGCAGTTGGATCTCTGTGAGTTTGAGGCCAGCCTGGTCTACAAAGCAAGTTCCAGGACAGCCAGAGCTGTTACACAGAGAAACCCTGCCTCAATAAAAAGGACTAGGTTTAGATGAGGTCATGAGGGTGTGACCCCATCACAGGACAGTGGCCACTATAAGAAGAAGCATCAAAGCTGTCACTCCTCTATCATGTCATCCACAAGCCACGAAGAAGGCCTCGCTAGGAACTGGACCTGCCAGCAACCTTGATCTCAGACATCTGCGACCCCACAACAGTGAGACACAAATGTCTATGGTTTAAAGCACTCTGTTTATGATATTATGTCACAGTAGTCTGAACTCACTGTGAGATATTATCCTGTACAACCCATATAATGCCTGGCACATAGCATTCAACAGCTGTTGTTATTTATCATAATAACCCACAGTCTCGGCAGACACTATATACACTCCCAAGCACATCCCTGCATACACTATTTCCTCTACTTTCCTGTCTTTCAACATCTCCATTCACCGAAAGCTACACTATGTAAGTCAAAATTATCCCTAAGAAGGCCAAGTGTGGTGCCACACTCCTATAACCCCAGAATACCAAAGGCTGAGGTGGAAGAATCAGTCAGTAAAGTCATGAGGACCTGAGTGGATTTCCCAGAACCCACACAAAAGCCCAGGCAGGGCAGCATGACTGCAGCCCCAGTGCTGGAGCCGTAGTGACGGGAAGCCCCTGGGGCTTGCTGTCCACCCTGCCTAGCAGAATCTGACAAGTTCCAGTTCAGTGAGAGACTGTGTCCCAAAAAATAAGATAGAAAGCCATTAAGCAAGTCACTTGACATCAACCTCTGGCATTATGGGAGCGTGTACACACACACACACACACACACACACACACACACACACTTACTTTCAGGCAAGCTTGAGCTATACAAGCTCTGCCTCAAAAGGAAATAATAATAATAATAATAATACCCCAGTAGAAATGCTTTAGTGAAAACCTTGGCCAAAGAAAGAGAAGCAGCTGTCTGAGGATTTGCTTCAAGACAGCTGCACCTCATTCTAAAAACAGGGACGTCCACAGTGGGCAGACAGAAAATAACAGGGCATACCTCGGACAACTCTCTGCTTCCCATGAAGTCTCTGCTTCCCATGAAGTCAACCTGCCCTCATCATCCCCATCATCCATGGGAATCATCCTCCAGAGCTCAGCGGCTGGCACAGAGCAGTGCTCAGAGTGCAGCAGCAAGCTAAGCAAGACCCGGGTTCTTTCGTTTGTTCCTAATGAGTGGGGGGCAGGGCAGGTACTCTGAGCAGCTTTCAGTCCCCCTTAACCATTTGCTGTAGCCACAGCTGTTCTCCTACCCAAACCAACGGCAATCCATCTCTCAAACATGTCACAGAGAATACCTATGCCAACAACTGAACTTCAGGGACATTCCTCCTTCATCCAAGTTGGCTGTGGTGAAGAAACCAGAAAAAGCCACAGATTACATGTGTTTAAACAAATTCCGTTTTTCCTTTATTAATGTCAAATCTAAAATTCCAGAACTGTAGCTGTGAGAAATCAAAACAAACACAACTTTTTCTAATTATACAAAAAAAAAAAAAAGCCTCATTAAAGAAGACTTCAAAGGAAAGCAGAAGAATCAGGGGAAAGCACAGAGCAGTGAACAAGCAGCCCTGAGCTGGGCTCCTCAGAAACACAAACCCTCAACATTCAGTACCTTTTCCCTGGCGTCCTACACAACTGTAATCACTAATTGTAGCTGTTGCAGCCCGTGTCCTTTAAAGTGCATCTAAGAATTTCTCTACGTTCTTCTTAACTTTGCAGCTTCACAGAGGAGATGACAGAAAATACCATTTCCTCCCATGACAACTACTGGAGTAAAAACTGAGACTTTCCTGACGTTCCTGCAGCCACTGAACTAAAATAAGATATCCTAAAAATGCCTAGACACACAGAGTGGCTAAAAAACGTTAACTGGCTTTCAAAGGACAAAGACAGACAGGCGAGACTTACTAGAGCCATCTCTGTTCTGGGCCAGTTTCTTTTTTAACATCATTTTTTTTTTAAAAACATCATTGATAATATGCATAGTACTCACACTCAATACCCAAAGCCCAGTGTGAATGGTCATCCAGACACGCTGGCTCTTCCAGGGCTGGGCTTCTTATTCATTGCGTGTCCCTACCAAGGACAATAGTACCTGACACAACACAGACATTGTAAGACGTTTGCTGGAATGAAATGAACTACAGACTAAGATATATGCTTCTTCAGAGACAGGAAAGATTACTGTGAGCTGGAGTTACCAGACACCACAAACAATGTGACTGTAGAATTTGATTTTAACAGTAATTGTACGAACAAGGTGAACCAACTAAGTATCGGGATCCTCTACAAAAGAAAGACAGAAAGAGGCTGGAAAGAGAGCTCAGCGGTTAAGAACACGTGCTGCTCTTGCAGAGGACCCAGGTTCTAGTCCCAGTACCCACAGAGTGATTCACAACCACACATTCCCAGCACTTACACAGTGACTCACAACCAACAGTTAATTCCAATTCTAGGGGATCTGACACCCTCTTCTGGCCTCTCTGGGCATCTGCATATATGCCATGCACATACAGACAGACAGACACACATTCATACAAATAAAATAAAGTTACGGGGACTGGAGAGAGATGGCTCATTAGTTAGGAGCGCTTGTTTTCTTCCAAAAGACCTGGGTTCAATTCCCAGTACCACCTGCCAGCTCACATACATCTATTATTCTGGTCTCAGGGAATCTGACGCCCTCTTCTGGCCTCCTTGGGCACTGCACACACATGATACATGCAGGCAAAACATACATACATACAATCATACATACATGTGATGGTTTGTACGAGAATAGCCCCCAGGGCTCATACATTTGAATGCTTGGTCCCCTGTTGCTCAAACTGCTTGGGAAGGATCAGGAAGCGTGGCCTGGTTGGAGGAAGGGTGTCACTGGGGTGGACGTTTCAAAAACCCATGTCATTCCTAATTAGTTCTCTACTTTCTCTTCTCCTCTCTCTTTTTCCCTCCTTCCTTCTTCTGGATTAAATTAAGTTCTAAGTCACTGCTCCAGCGCCACGCCCACCTGCTGCCAAGCTCCCCATCATGATGGTCATGAACTCTCACTCTCCAGAACTGTGAGGCCCAAATTAAATGCTTCTTTTTATAAGTTGCCTTGGTCATGGTGTTTTGTCACAGCAATTGAAAAGTAACTAAGACAACACAAAATAAAACATTTATTTGAAAAAAAATCAACATTTAAAAGAAAAAGACATAAGGGAAGACGTTTACACAGCCTGAATCCTCCCTATGGCTTGAAAAGCAGCACAGCACTGCAGTCTTGCTGTACGCGGTGACTGCTGGGAAATTCAATACAGAGCACATAATACATACTATTGAGAGGCAAGAAACCCCGAACACCCCCACATGAAAAACCACTGCTTCCCAGGGCATCAGAAACAGGGCTGCTTCTCAGGACGGTTTCTGTGCACCATGGCAAACAGCAAAGGGGCAGTGAATTAATGCTTTTGCTCCCATACAGTGGATAGTGTCCTTGCCAACCTGAGTGTAAAAGAATGTGCTTACCCAGCTTAGTTTCCGGATCTCTTCATACACCAGTGGAGATATTTGCATTCAGTGTTAGAATTTGGAGGGCACGTGCAAAGATTTAAAATTTGCACTCAACCCTGATGTCATCACACTCCCAGACCTGATTGGAAACACACCTTAAAAGAGAATCTGCCATCACTAGGCGGTCCTCAGCTGACTGTACACTCTAACTTCACTCACACTCACACATAGTTTCTTTTTTTCATCCCACTTGTGCTCTGAAAGAATTCAAAGGATTTACGAAGAAGGAATTTGTTAGTATCACATCTCTAACAGCTGCACCTTGGGTGTGCTAGCTATATCCATAGCGTCTCTCTATTACAATACATAGCCATCTCAGGAAGCAAGCGTGAGCATCTGCTTCCTTTCAGAAAACTAACTTAAAGCTATCCCTCACCTTCCACAGAGCTGAGGACACGGACCGCTGTGAATCTGAGTTTAATACTGCAGTTATTTAATGGCTAAGATCTCTAGCAGCTACCCATCCAGCCTCCGGCCTGTAGCATGGCCATAAACAAATCATCTGGAGATGAGCAGCTGATCCAAGTAATTCATGTTTGGGGGGCCAGGTGTCCTTTGTTTTTCTTAAAGCACACATACAACCCTGACAATGCGTCTAACAATCAGGTAATTAAAAGGAATTAAAACGTCATAAAGGGGGAGTTGGGGATTAAGTTCAGTGGTAGAGCGCTTGCCCTGGGTTTGGTCCTCAGCTCTGAGGAAAAAAAAAAAGAGAAAATGTCATAAAGGGGAGGGGGCTATAGCGGCAGCAAAGGGCTTGTTCAAGACCCTGAGTTCAGTCCCAATCAATCCATCAGTATAGGCCATTCTCAAACATGCTTCAAGAGTCCAAATAAATGGAAGAATTAGAATACTTGGTTAGAAATTTCTACATCCCCCCTCACAAACTGTCTTCAAGACTACAAACTGTTACTCTAGTTCTAAATGAAGGTTTCTCTCTGTCACATCAAAAGTTCTGGACAGTTAGCCAGGTGGTGGTGGCGCACGCCTTTAATCCTAGCACTCACAGGCAGAGACAGGTGAATCTCTGTGAGTTCGAGGCCAGCCTGGTCTACAGAGTGAGTTCCAGGACAGCCTACACTACACAGAGAAACCCCAGCTTGAAAAACAAAAAAAGTAACAACAACAAAAAAATTCTGGAAAGTTACCGAACTGCTAAATAATCACTCAAAAAGGAGATGTGGCACAACATTTGTAAAGCCGAATCACACCAGTCATAAATTCCACAAAGGAATATTATACATACCAACAACACGGCTTTGAACACTTGATACTCTCACAAAACTCATCCACAATAAGATTTCCACTGTCAAATAGAATAAACAAGTAACCAAAGACTCGGTTACCACAGACTAGAGATTCCCAAGTTTAAGATGTGAGGCACCACCTCAAGCACCTTACCTCTGCGTGCTGGTGTTTCTTCACACACAAAACAGGAAAAACAATAACGTGCTCTTAAGTTATCAAAATCAAATGAATTAATTCACATTAAGTTGTCATAACAGAGCCCAGCAAAGGGTAATTACATGAAATGTTTACTACAGTGTTAGAAACTGCGCAGCCCTGGCATGCCTTGAATTTGCCCTGTAGCCAAGGCTGCACTTGAACTTGATCCTCCTGCCTCTGCCCCTTAAGTACTGTGATTACAAGAATGTGCAACCACATCCAGCTTGGAACTAGTAATTTGTTGTTGTTGCAGGGTCTCACTCTACCCCAGGGTGACTTGGAACTTACTGTGTAGCCCAAGATGGCTTAAAACTCACAGTGATCCTCCTGCCTCAGCCTCCAGAGTGCTGCGATTACAAGCATGAGCTACAGCTGACAGGAGCTAGCATTTTTTTAAGTGGAAATAGTGCCTAGTGATAGCATCTGAAAAGCATAACCCGAAAAGTTAAAAAACAAAACAAAACAAAAAAGTAGTTTCCACCCGTTAAGATGACATGCTTTTAGAGATGTATTTTCTTTTTACTCATATGTGACAGAGACATGTGCATGTATGAGCGCAGGTGCCTGCAGAGTTCAGAAGAGTATGTCAGATCCCTGGGGGAAGAGTCCCACGCTGTTTGAGCCACCCAACCTAGTTGCAATGGACAGAACTTGGGTCCTCTGCCAGAACACACTTTTGTAATCACTGAGCCATCCCTCCAGGCCCAGGAGTACAGCTTTAAGGTATATGTAAGCTAAAAGCCATAGAATGGAAAACTCCTCACATTAAAAAGAACGCTACAGCTTTCCAAGTGTACTACGGCCACCCTAGCAACTTCATCTTGGCCATGGGTCCTAGATTACAAATTTGTATTACTTCTTATGTAATGCAAGTGAATCTCATCCCTTAATAGCAAGAAACCCGTCAAATCAGCACCCCCCTGAAGGGCAAAACCGGAGACTAAGAATATATGAAGCCCTCAGCATTTTCTGCTTTTACCAACAAATCAAATAGAAATTCATCCCTGAAATCAACTACAAATGTATCTCCAATAAAATCTGCAGACTTTCATGTGAACAAATCTCTTCAACAATAGGGAGTTGTTCTAGTCTGTGAATAGAACAGTGTCAGTGTGACCAACACAGTGGGAGCTGGACATTCCTG
>CABHPP010122313.1:2709-21152 GCA_902168425.1 Peromyscus attwateri | reverse complement strand
TCAGGTACTTCCCCTTAGATGCAGGCCCTCCCTGGGTGGGGTCAGCTTATGGCTTTTCCTAGATCTGGGTGTTGCCTGCCAGTAAGCCTGTCACAGAAGCTGTGTCTGGGCCTCTAAGCCTGTCATGGCAGCTGTGTGGTCAAGCTGTTTTGGCTGCCCTCCCCATTCCCCCCTTCACAAGTACCAATGACAGGACTCAATCATGAGTCCTGTTTGTCCAGGGGTTTAAAGGTATTGGGACCTAAGAACCTTTAGCTAACAGATTTTTCTCGGCAGCAGCATCTGTCCATACGCACAGCCACATCTTTGCTAATTGCTTCCACCACCTGAGGTAGTTCTCGACCAATTGCATCAGGCAGGGTTCTTTTCCAGGGCAGCAGAACCAGAAGGGTGTATATATATAAATTAGAAGAGGTCCACAGTCTGCCATCTGTAGGTGAGCGGCGTATTTCACCAAGTTCCAAGGACCCGAGAACTGGGAGTGCTGATGTTCCAGGGTCGGAAAATGTGGATGCTGCGGCTCAAACATAATGAGCAAACTTACACCTCGTCTCACTTGTCAACGTGACAACATCTAGAACCGCCTGGTGGTTTAGAAGATCTGGAAGTTGGGTGTGGATGCGGATGTGTGTGCACTCACCCGTGGAAGATTGTCTTGATGGGGTTAATTGAGGTGGGAAAGACCTGCCGCTGGGGGTGAGCCATTGCACGGTGGAGGTCCTGGATCGTGTCCCTGGAGAAAGAGAGCTGAGCAAGCAACGGCATGCCTTTGTCCCTCTCTACTTCCTGAATGTATCTGCTGTACCGCTGTCTTGAACTGCCAGCTGAAACAGACCCTCTCTCCCTTGAGCTTGTTTTTGTCTGGGCATTTTATCGCAGCAACAGAAAAGGAGCAAAGGCATCCTTCCTCTACCCTTTCCTTTGACTCAGGACTTACTTCAAGGGATGTTTCCTCCTACACTGGTAAGGGCGGGTCTTTTTAAACGGGTGTACTGATCTGCTAATCTCTTCTAGACATACCCCAAAGTAATGTTTTATCAGCTACCTGGATGCCCCTTGTCCTCTCAACCTGACACAGAAACTATATAGCTAAGTCATAACTTAGTCATAACTAAGTCACCCCCCCCTGCTAACTTGGCGCTCATATTCAATTTCATCTCTTTAGTCACGCTTGATCTCCAAATAAAAACATTGGAAAGTCATAATTCCACCCCATATGGCACGTTTATATTGCATATAATCGAAAATGCATTCATCCTTCCTGGAAGAGAGGGTAAAGTCCTTGAGTGATATATACTGTTTTCCAGGCACTACCATGAAATATTAACAGTATTTGAATACTGACATAAGAGTCAATTTGATCTTAAATTATATGGCAGGGGAATGGAAGAAGAAAGGCAAAGATATTTGATATAAATATAATATAAATGTTCATACAAACATAGTCATAAGAAAAAACAGGGAGAAATATATGAAAATTATAGTTCTTATTTTTGTAACTGGTCACATGGTCACAGCTGGTGGGCTTCTTTTAGATTTATTTTTATTGTCTGTGTATGAGTGTTTTTCCTGAAAATATGTACGTGCACTTCATGCATGCCTGGTGCCCAGAGAGGCCAGAAGAGGATGCTGGATCCCCTGGAACTGGAGTTGTGGATGGTTGTGAGCTGCTTAGGAACCAAATCTAGGTCCTCTGCAACAGCTGAGCTCTCTCCAGCTCCCACAGCTGGTGTTCATAACTACCTCCCCTTGCTCATCTGTATCTCCTTTGCCTTCAGAACACCAAAACTGGTTTTGATTCCAAGCAGGTTGAGTGACAGGAGCCTTCATCCCTGAAGGTCTGAGAAATCAGTAGTCTTGGGGTCTTTGTAGCTTTCCATTGACCTTAATCATAGGGCATGGAAATACTACGAGACACCCTTGGGGATTACCAGTATTTCCCCCAAACTAGTTTTCCTAGCTCTACTATTGAGTAGTACTCCAATTTTGTATTGGTGATCTAGAACAAACATTCTAAATGTGATCTTAAGTTCTCTCCTTAGCACGCTGATACAAAGGCTTGGCAAAGCCAAAGTGGCCACGTTGTATCTTTACTTCTGACTAAACGTAATTGCTGAATCTCTGGTTGAAGCACTCACTCTCTGGAAACAGGAGACATCTGGGCCAGCAGAGCATGAAGTTGTAGAAATTTTGCTCCTTAATCAGTAGGTGGACAGTGACTTGGGCCATTAAAACCTCTACTACATGTTGGCTAATCTAGATCGAATATACAGCTTTCTAAGAACCTTTTCCCAGCTCCACAAAATATTTTCCCCTAGCTGGCATTGAAACCAAATCCTCAAAAGTGACTCTGGCTGCTTCAGGCTGGTGGGAAACACAGAAAAGCTAGTAAATTACATGAGCGTGGCCCCCACTGCCACGGTTTTGCCAGGAAGTGAGCCCTATGGCCAGAAGCAATGCTCTGTAGGATGGTGGGTGAGGCACTTTGTAAGTGCACTGTGGGCAGGCAAAGCAAATCAGTAGCCAGAGGAAGTGTCTATTCTGGTAAGGATGCAAGGAGCCCAGTGCAATCACCTGGTCACCAAGGAGCTACGTGACTAAGCTGTTTTCCTCTGGCCAATTCCTAGCCATATCTAAGGACTCAAGGCGGCTGTCACTGTCTTCAGGAAGACTACCCTGACCACTTAGATGTACAGACGGTATGCTCTGTGCTTTGGGCCAGACACTGGAGATGCAAAGATACATAAGTTACAGTCCTGAGTCTAGGCAAGAGGGCTCTGTAGGACACACTACAGTGGACCACAGGGTTCCATGGAAACACATAGGAGAACCCAGCCCAGATGGAGGACCAAAGATGACACTGAGTTAGACAGGAGAGGGAACAGAAAAGGAGAAAATGTTTGTATTAAGAGGGGCTGGAGAGATGGCTCAGAGGTTAAGAGCACTGACTGTTCTTCCAGAGGTCCTGAGTTCAATTCCCAGCAACCACATGGTGGCTCACAACCATCTGTAATGAGATCTGGTACCCTCTTCTCTCATGCAGTCAAACATGCAGACAGAACACTGTATACATAATAAATAAATAAATCTTTAAAAAAAAAAGAGTTACTGGGAAGAAGAACTGTATCTTATTTGGGCTGCTGCAGACTGTTTGGCATGAACTCAAAAGATAAAGTGAGATATGGTGAAAGAGAAGGCTGGACTCCTTTATATGCAAGCTTGCAACAAATAACCTTCCATTTTCATGGTTTTGAGCTTTTATCCTGAAGACATTAGGGAGATTCTAAAGGATTTTGAAAAGGGGAGGATGGGCTCAAAACTGGGGTTTAAAGGGTAACACTGGCCCAAGGGTGGGGTGATATGTGTGTATATAGGAGTGGGTGTGGTGCTTAGAAAGAAAATGGCCCCCAAAGGGAGTGGCACTATTAGGAGGTGTGGCTTTGTTGAAGTAGGTATGGCCTTGTTAGAGGAAGTTTGTCATTGCGGAGGCAGGCTCAGTGTCTCAGACCACTTCCTGTTGCCTGCAAGATGTAGGACTCTCAGCTCCTTCTCCAGCACCATGTCTGCTTGCATGCTGCCATGTCCCACCATGATGATAATGGACTGAATTTCTGAACTGTAAGCAAGCCACCCCATTTAAATGTTTTCCTTTATAAGAGTTGCCATGCAAATGGATGGAACTA
Source organism: Peromyscus attwateri (assembly GCA_902168425.1). Lineage (NCBI taxonomy): Eukaryota > Metazoa > Chordata > Mammalia > Rodentia > Cricetidae > Peromyscus > Peromyscus attwateri. Next base: position 17,469 of record CABHPP010122313.1, on the reverse strand, counting down.
GAAAATATCATCCTGAGTGAGGTAACCCAAACCCAGAAGGACAAACATGGTATGTACTCATTCATAAGTGGATACTAGATATAAAGCAAAGAACAATCAGACTGCAACCCACAGAACCAGGGAGACTACACAGCAGGGGGCACCCTAGGATGACTGTGGCTTATAATAAGTTTTGGTTTTACTCAATTACTGGGCAAACCTCAGTGAAACATTTCACTATTAGGATAAGAATTTATACTGTATCAAGCTGATAATAGAAAAATAAATTTAAAAAATGGTTTTCTATTAAAAAAAAAAGAAAGAAAAAAAAGAGTTGCCATGGTCTTGGTGTCTCTTCACAGCAACAGAAACCCTAACTAAGACAGTCGGTATCCCATGCTTGTGGTCCCAGCCCTTAAGAAGTGGAGGCAGGAGAATGGGAATTACAGGTGATCTTCAGCCATAAGTAAGTGTGAGGCCAGCCTGGGCTATCTCAGCAAACAAAAGAAATTAAAAAATAAAGACTAACTCTGAGCTGAGTGTGGTAGTGCATATCTGTAGTGCCAATGGCCAGGAAGCTGAAGCAGGAGGATTGCCCCAGGTTTGAGGCCAGTCATCGCCACCTAACAAGACCCTGTCTTTAAACAAAAACAAAAGGGGCTAAAGAGATGGCTCCATGGTTAAGAGCACTGACTGCTCTTACAGAGGACCTGAGTTCAATTCCCAGCACCCACATGGATGTTCACAGCTGTCTATAGTGCCAGCTTCAGGGGACCCAACACCCTCTCTGGTCTCCACTGGCGCTGCACACACATGGTGCACAGACATGCATGCAAGCAAAAAACCTGCACATATAAGATAAATACATCTTAGAAAAAACAAAAACCATAACTCTGGTGTTGTTGGTTGTTGGTTGTCTTTGGCTCTTTGTGGGACCCACCACCCAGCTCCCAAATAAATCACACAGAGACTTATTTTTATACATGCCCGGCCTTAGCCTGGCTTGTTTCTAGCCAGCTTTTCTTAACTTAAATTATCCCATCTACATTTTGCCTCTGGACTTTTATCTTTCTCTATTCTATACACCTTTCTTTACTCCATGGCTTGCTGTGTAGCTGGGTGGCTGGTCCCTGGTGTCCTCTCTCCTCCTTTTCTTGCTCCTTCATCTTCTCCTCCCAGATTTCTTCTCCTATTTATTCTCTCTACTCGCCAGCCCCACCTATCCTTTTTCCTGTCTTGCTGTTGGCCGTTCAGCTCTTTATTAGACCAATTAGGTGTTTTAGACAGGCAAAGTAACACAGCTTCACAGAGTTAAAGAAATACAACATAAAAGAATGCAACACATCTTTGCATCATTAAACAAACATTCCACAGTATAAACAAATGTAACTCATCTTTTTTTAAAATTTATTTTATTTTATGTGTATTGGTGGCAGACCCCTGGAACTGGAGTTACAGACAGTTGTGAGCTGCCATGTGGCTGCTGGGAATTGAACCTGGGTCCTCTGGAAGAGCAGTCAGAGCTCCTAGCCACTGAGCCATCTCTCCAGCCCCAAATGTAATGTATCTTAAACTAATATTCCACAACACTCTGGCTTCAGTGAGAAGGATAAATTAAGAGTTAGACAGGAATCAGAAGTGCTGGTGGAGCCCACATGTCCTAAATCAAGATTGATTTGACACTCAGGGCAGGAAAATGGGAAGATTCAGGAAGTATCAGATAACTGGAATTGCTAGAACTGATCAAAAATTCATTCTGGATTCTGGCTTTGGCACTTGGAAGAATAGTTGTATTATACAGCAAGATGGAGAACCCCAAGGAAGCTGTATTTGAGACAAAATATTAGTTTTGGATAAGTTGAATTCAAAGTTCCTAGGGGTCTAGGGGATGAAGAACTCAATGCAACAGCACTTATATAGTGTGTGCAGGGCCATCATCAATCTCCAGCAACAAACACACACACACACACACACCAGGAAGGAAAATTTGATATGGCCCATCTCGTGGAAGAACCTAGAAGATGATGCGTTAGGTAAAACAAGCCAGTCACAAAAAAGACAAATATCATGTTCTTCTGTCTCTAACTGACAGATAGATCTACAGTGACCAAACTCACAGAAAAAGTAGAATGTTGGGGCTGGAGAGATGGCTCAGAGGTTAAGAGCACCGACTGTTCTTCCAGAGGTCCTGAGTTCAATTCCCAGCACCCACATGGTGGCTCACAACCATCTGTAATGAGATCTGGCGCCCTCTTCTGTGTACATAATAAATAAATAAATCTTAAAAAAAAAAAGTAGACTGTTGGCAGCCAAGATGTGGAGAGCAGAGAGATGGAGGAGTCGCTGCCTAGTGGTTACATATAGAATTCCAGTTTTGTAAGGTGAACATTTCTCAAGATGGGTGGTGGTAATGGTCGCACATCAGTGTGCAGGTGTCTGATGCCTCTAAAATGCATACTCAAAATGGTTATTGTTGGGGCTGGTGAGATGGATCAGTGGGTAAACATGCTTGCTGTGCAAGCCCGGTGGCCTGAGTCCAATACCTGGAACCCATGGAAAGGTAGAAGGAGAGATCCACCTTCACAGGATTGTCCTCTGGCCTCCACATGTGCACCAGGGCATGTGCACCATCCCTGACTAGTGAAAAGTAAAATAAATGTTCTTTTTATTTTTATTTTGCCATGCCAGAGATCAAACACAGGGCCTTTCAACATGCTAGGCAAGTGCTCCATCGTTGGGGTTCACTGCCAGTCCTGGTTACAATTTTTTTGTTTTGTTTTGTTTTTTGATTTTTCAAGACAGGGTTTCTTTGTGTTGTTTTGGCACCTGTCCTGGATCTCACTCTGTAGACCAGGCTGGCCTTGAACTCACAGAGATCTACCTGCCTCTACCTCCCGAGTGCTGGGATTTAAGGCGTGCGCCACCATAGCCCGGCCGTATCATAGTTTTTTAAAATAAAAATCAATTAGAGCCACAGATAACAATTATGAATATTGAAGTTGTGGTCTCATACAGACAGAATAGAGGGGACAAGCTAAGGGCTGCAGGGCAGGTAGAGTCAGAGAAGAAGAAGGAAGGGGAAATGGGTAAAGTGGGAAGGTGATCTGGCCTAGAGGTGCAGGAAGGAGAGCGAGCCTCAAGGTGAGAAGCGGCAGAGCGGTCCAGGGTGTAGGGCCGAGGGAATCCTGCATTTGCCATTACAGAGAGAGAGAGAGAGAGTGCACATTCATGACCTGGACAAACCCAGCTCCAGGGCAGAGTAGGACAGACTCTAGAATGCACTTGGATGAGCAGCCGTGTGTAGGTCAAGGGAGTAGGGAAAGTACAGCGCCCCGGACTCTTGGCTGGGAGTGGAGGCGGTGAAGACGTGACAGAGAGATGCAGCCAGACATCAGGTGTCAACAAGATCCTGAAGGCAGTTTTGCAGCTTCCACAATCTCATGCTCGCTCAGCATCCTTCTAGATGTGCCTGCGGGAACTTCTGGCCCACCAGAGTAACTACTTAAGGAACTGGCATTCTAGCTAGGCACACCGTCTCCTATGTTTGGTTTATTCAAGAAAGCGTGCCAGATCCCAAACAGCTCTATCAAAAGTTTTCTCAGGTGCGTGACTCAGGAAGTGCACTGCTCGGAGCTGTCTTCTTCCTGCTCAGTCTCTCCCCTCTGGCTGACCGCCTTCCTCTGACACCCTGAACCCTTAGAGACTTCCCTCAGCTTTAATTCATCCTCTCCCACAGAGCCGTGCACCCCCAGTGAGCCTCTTTTAATAGCCCTGCACCCAGTGTATTGTAGATGCTCAGTAAATGTTTATAAAACTAAGAATAGACGGGAAGAGAAAAGTTAGCTAATAATTGCTTAATAAATCATAGAGCAGAAAATTCATTTTCAAACATGGTTTGTTTACTTATTTTTCTTTTCTTTCTTACATACATTTGTTTAATTTATTTTGTTTTTGTATTTTAATTGTTAGAAAGACATGCACACACACACAATTTTGAGACAGGGTCTTGTATTGCTTAGGTTAGCCTTGAACTCACTGTGTAGTTGAGGGTGATGGTGATTTTTTTCTCTCTTCCAGATTATAAATTCTTGGGAGACAGGGACACTGCCTTACCCATGCTTTTCGACAGAATCTAGAACTTTGCATGTAGCTGGTGTCAAAATGCTGATTGGTAGAAGAAACAAATTTCTTTTTATTTTATTTATTGTTATCGTGTGCCTATGATGTGTGCACTGGTGTGCAAGTGCTGGTGTGTGTGGAGGTCAGGGGACAGTTTTCAGGACTCAGTTCTCTTCTGATATTCCTACCTCCACCTCTTGTGTGTGGGGATAGCCAGCAGACGCCACCACACCTCGTTTGTACAGTGCTGGGAACTGAGCCCAAAGCTTCAAGCACTCTACCACCTGAGCTACGTCTCCAGCCCCTCCCCCTCGCTTGAGGCTGGATCTCAAACTCCTGCACATAAGTGATCTCCCTGCCTCAGTCTCCTGAGTAGCTAGATGCATGCCATCATGCCCAGCTGAGTAAGCAATATTTATTTGAATGTTTGCCAACACATAGCAAGTATGTTGAGACAGACAGAAGATGTGGGCTATTATGTAGGAGCTCATTTATCTCATCTCTCCTGTATGTGTGTGTGTGTGTTGTGTGTGTTTTGGTTGGTTGGTCCTGAGGCTTGAACTCAGAACCTCACACATGCTAAGCCCATACTCTACCACTGAGCTCTACCCCAGCCCCACCTTTTCTGTTTTAAAAGAGAAGCAGTCATTATACTTGGCCTCTCTGCTCTCAAAATTATTTGTTCACACCCGAGGCTGGCATACTGTACACAATACATCTTTGTTGAGTAGATGAATGCTCCTTTATCGTAGAGCTTATAATATGATTTTTTTCCTGTTTTCATATATGAGCTTTTTTTCCCCCCTCTATTTCAGATTGTGAGTTCTTAGAAGTTAAGGATTCCGCCTCACTCGTGTTTGTTGGTGGGTTTTTACACGGAGCTTTGTACAGTGTGGGTGTAAAGGATGTCTGGCTGAAAGGATGGATTTCATTTTATTTATTAGTGTTACGGTGTGCACACAGTGTCTGGGAGTGCAGGTGTGTGTGTGCACAGCACATGTGTGAGAAGGTCAGAGGATAGCTTTTGTGAGTTGGTCCTCTCCTTCCTCCTCGGGTTCTGGGGGGTCACACTCAGGTTGTTGGGCACTTTTACCTCCCGATTCATCTTACTGGCCCTGAGAGGATGAATTTCTAATTAAGGTATTGAGGTGAAAGCAATTCACAGTCTTCCCCCACCCCGTCCCCAATCTCCCTCCCATTTCTATCGACACAACAGAAAACGTCGTATTTAAAGCTTGGAAATGCAGTTTTAGTCGCTCACTTTGTTTTGGGTTTTTTTTTGGGGGGGGCGCTAAAGTGACTCGGGCAGTGGACAGGAAGACTCACCCTCATTTTCTTCCCTTCAATATTGTTTTTCCTTATTGGAACACAGGCGAAAAATCCATTTCTTGTAACTGATTTCTGATGGGCCTGAATGCTTCTGCAGGCTTCCTTTTTGGGTTGTTCTGGCAAACAGGCTCCCCCGCAGTGATGGGGGTTCAAGGACCTGGGGAGCAGCGTAGCCACCGTGGGGTCCGTGCACTGAGCTCTCTCACGAGGCTGTGACTGTGCTGGCATGTAGCATGTACTATAGCATGCACTTGAGACATGCAGCATGCCTCAGGGCGGCCCTGGCAGCTCTTACAGCATGGTTATGTACTTGGGTGGGGAGAGGGAAGTGAGCTGAGCCTACCCAGCTGACTTGTGCATTTTCCTTGGAGAGATCTCCAAGGAGGATATTAGATTTATCCACAAGTACACACACACACATACACACACACACACACACACACACACACACACACACACACACACACGGGAAGATTCCTGGTGCAGCTTTCCTGGCTTGTGATATTCTCTCACTCTTACTCTGATATTCACCCCCTCCCCGTCGTCCCCCCCCCCCCCACACACACACCACACACGGTCTCATGTAGCCCAAGCTGGTAGCAGAGGATTGCCTTGAACTTTTGATCCCTTTGCCCTGTGCTCCACTACACCCGGTTTTACACAGTGCTGGGACTGAACCTGGGGCTTCATCCATGCTAGGCAAGCACTCTACCAGCTGAGCCACATCTGCAGCCCAGTCAGCCCAGTCCTCTGGCTCTCTGGTTCAACAAGATAAACTGCACCCAACCACTGTTGCCCTGGCTGCAGGGGAAATGGCCCTGAGATGAGTTGAGGGAAGGATGAGTGTCGGTTTTTTTTTCTCCTTTTCTTGATAGACTGAACTTATCAAGGACCACAAACAGCACCCTCTGTACTATGAGTGGTTTTGTTTTGTTTTGTTTTGTTTTGTTTTTTTTTAAGACAGCGTTTCTCTGTGTAGCCCTGGCTATCCTGGAACTTGCTCTGTAGACCAGGCTGGCCTTGAACTCAGAGATCCTCCTGCCTCTGCCTCCAGAGTGCTCGGATTAAAGGCGTGTGCTACCACTGCCCAGCTAACTCGGGTCTTATCTTTTCAGAGGCTCTGGACATTGCATTAAGTATGGCCTGGTGGTTGGAAAACTGGTTGGATCGGAGCAGAGATAGCCCCTCCCACCTGCCCCTGGGCTGGATCTACACTAGGTATCTATCCTCTGTGGAGACTAGCCTCCAAGCTTTTCACCTTCATCCAAGCTTTTGGACCACCTTCTTGAGGCATGAGGGTGGTCCGAAAGCATATTGCAGAAAGAAATATAGCTCGGTGGTAGACCTTGCCTACCTATGCAAGGGCCTGGGTTCAATCCCCAGATGTGTAAAACAAAACTAAAGCTTGTCGCTGTCCCCAAGCCAAAGGAGCTGGTTTGCTTTCTGGCTACTTTTCTGCTCATCATTTTGTGTAAATTCTAACTTCCTAGCCTCCAACGAGGCGAGTTTCTGAGCTGTTATTAGCACTATGGAAGCCTCCTGTTCAGAACATTTTCTGAAAAAAGGAGGAGGACGCTATTTAAAAAGATTTCAGAAATACTTTGTTTCTCCCTGTTCCAAAGGCTCTCCTCTCATTCTCCTCCACCCTGCTCCGAGCACTACCAGATGCCATCCCCTCACGGCTTTGAAAAACTGCCATTCCATTCGACGTTGAGCTAGCAGTTATTAATTCTAGGTGTGGGAATATGGGCTCTAGTTACGGTATTGTTTACACTTTCTCTGTAACTTGTATGTTTATCAGAACAGAGAATGAATGGTTCTCAGCCTCCTTCCTGGGGCTCGCTGGTGGTTCTCTGCTGCTATCTCGGTTCCCAAGCTGTTAGCAGGCCCACACTGCTTCCTTTGTGCTCGGCCAGATCTCAGTGTTCCAGGGCACAGTTTCTCCCACCAAACCATGGACGCCTGCCAACCATTCTTGCTAGGCTAGGAAGTGAACCACCGATCCCAGAGATTAGCAAACAAAATAAGGGGATGCAGGGTCCCCAGGGATCTCTCCACACAGCTCTACCACAGGTACTAACTAGCTGGCTTTGCTCTAATGGCCTTGCTCCTGTTCCCAGGCGGAATAACCAGGTTGTGAAGTGGATAGACTGGTCTGGGCCAGAGTGGCTTGACATGTGGATGAAGGTGTTGATCCCTGAGCTTCTGGTTTTAATGGGACCTGGTCCACCCTCGTTAGCTACTTCTTAACTAACAAGTCATACACCTGTTTATTCCCTCAGTGTCTTCATTTGGAACAGTGGTCATCAAGTTGACAAGTGTGTCTGCATCACACAGAGAATTCGTTAAAACACGTACCTGAGTTTCTGATTCAGTAGAATTGAGGCAAGGCCTGAACATTCGCTTTTCCCAAGTTCTTAGATGATGCAAGTGTTGTTGACTTGAAACAACACTTTAAACACCACTGGCTAGGCTGAGGGTCAGTAAAGCACCTGGTAAACGGCTTACTGTACAGGCATGAGGACCCGAGTTCTAATCCCCAGCACCCACATAAAAAAACTGGATGTACCTATAATCCCAGCCCTGGGAAGTGGAGACAGAAGGCTGCTGGGTCTGGATGGTCAGATGGTCTAGCTGCACCAGTGAATGTTAGGTTCAATGGGAGATCCTGTCTCCAAAACATGAGGTGGGGTTGGCAAGATGGCTCAGGGATAAATGCCACCAACCCCGACCACCTGAGTTCAACCCTCAGAATCTATATGGCAGAAGAAGAAAACTGACTCCTCTAAGTTGTTCTTTGACTTCCACATGTATGTCATGTCATGCAGCTTCACACATACACGCAATAAATACATGCAATAAAAAATAAAAAGGATAAGGTAGAGAGAAACTGAGGAAGATGTGCTGACATTGACCTCTGGCCTCTGAATGTGTGTACACACCTGCAGACACGTGGCAGTTTGAATGGAATTGGCCCCCACAATCTCAGAGGGAGTGGCACTGTTAGGAGGTGTGGCTTTGTTGGAGTGGGTGTGGCCTTGTTGGAGGAAGTGTGTCACTGTGGGGGCGGGATTTCAGATTTCCTATGCTCAGGATACCGCCCAGTGTCTCAGTTGACTTCCTGTTGCCTGCAAGATGTAGAACTCTCAGCTATTCCTCCAGCACCACATCTGCTTGCATGCCACCATGCTCTCCACTGTGATAATGGGCTGAACCTCTGAAACTGTGAGCCCTCCTAATTAAATGTTTTCCTTATAAGAGTTGCCATGGTCATGGTGTCTCTTCACAGCAATAGAATCCTTGACTAATACAATATACTACTGCACACATACAGGAATATGTGCACATGCACACCACACACACAGTCACTGGTTAAATCAGCCCTGGTGGCACATGTCTGTAATGCTGGTACTCAGAAGCAGGAGGATCATTGTAAATTCAAGGCAAATATGATATACATATCAAATTCCAGTCCAGATGGGGCTACATAGCAACACCATGCCTCAAAAATAAAAGAAAAAGAAAAGAAATAGGGATATATAAAAAAACACTGGTTGTGATATGATTCTATGATTGGTGGTTAGGTCTTATCTGCTGCAATGAAAAATAAAAGTAAATGTTAATAATGTCATAAATATTTCCTGGTAAGAGATAGGCTGGGTAGTTTTGTACAGTTCTATGTTTTATTCATGCTTCTAATTGCATGGCATCTGTGTGCTAGTAGTTAGAGAGTGGCGTGGTACTGCTTGGGAATGGCACATCAGTGTGCATCTCAGCTCAGAAGGTGTACCCTCTGATCTTATGGCAGCCCCTTCCCATTGTCCTGGTTGGAATTTACACTCCTAGATCATTTTCCCGTGCTATATTACCCAAGTTGTTCCCAAACTCAGGGGTTCAAGTCATCCTGCTGCCTCAGCTTTCCTCATAGCTGGGACCACAGGCATGTGCTACCGTGCTCAGCTAGTGCACATTATTTTTAAGAGTACAGATACGTCTCAGAGCTGCACAGTAAAACTGGTGTTTGAAGCCATGCTTCAGGGAGTCCCCATTTTACTTTCTCATCTTGCTGCTGTTCCCATGGCAACTCTTCCTTTACAAACTAGTTGAGTACCTGGTTGTCATCTCATGCCTCTCTCCTAGCCTTGGAGAACCCCTCTCTGGAGGTTCTGCAGCCAGGCTCAATATACTGCTGTTTTCTGACATGGTTTAGAGTTGGAGTTACAAGAACTGCTAGGAAGCAACCTTTGATGTGTGTCCAGTGTGTCTGGAGATGAGAGAGAGCTTAGGGGTAGGGAGAGATGTGCTTTGTTTTTATTGGTCAGTAAATTGCCCCAGACTGTTCACACTATTACATTTGGTACTTGGGGTGGGGGCGGATTCCTAAATAAATTGTGGTTTGATTCTAAATAAATTGTGGTTTACAATCTTTACCAAGAAGAACAGAAGGCAAAGTGTTGGTAATCTGCTCCCCTTCTTCTTATATAACAATACAATCTAATTTTTGCTATTACTTTAATGCAATTTTTAAAAAGCTTAAATTGCATTTTATGTGTATTAGTGTTTTGCCTGCATGTAAGTCTGTGCACCGTGCATATGCAGTGCCCTCAGTGGCCAGAAGAGGACATCAGATCATTTGGAACTGGAAGTACAGATGGGTGTTAGCTTCCAAGTGAGTACTAGGAACTGAACCAGGTCCTCTGGAAGAGCAGCAAGTGATCTTAAGTTGTAAGTCATTTCTCTAGCCCTGGGTCTTTAATTTTAGGGCTGTGGATTATCTCTGCATAGAGTTGTGGTTTCATTTTGTTATCTTCTCTATGATAATGTACTGTGTACACACTATTTCTTTGGTTGTTACGTTCTCATTTATAGGACTGTCTCAACGTGTTTTTGTTTTTTTGAGACAAGGTTTCTATGTGTAACAGCCCTGGCTGTTTGGAACTCAGTTTGTAGATCAGGCTGGTCTTGAACTCACAGAGATCAGCCTGCCTCTGCCTCCTGAGTACTGGGTACTCAGTACTGAGTACTGAGTACTGATTAAAGGCCTGAGCCACCACACCCAGCTAAAACAATGTCTTAAATTGATAATTTGTTTTTCATAGTATGCTTTGGGAGTTTGGGTTTTTTTTTTTTAAAGAAAATTTTCTGTCCTCACTAATGTTACATGTTTCTCCCTCCACTAGATAATCAGATTAGAGACTTCATTATTTTCTTCCTTCCAAAGACTTCAGATGTGAGACTCTCTTACATTTTTTAAAAATGATCTATGGGGAATCTGGTGGGTAACAGCATACAATAGAGATATTTGCATGCATGTGTTTATCATGGCGCTATTTACAATAACCAAGTTATGCAGTCAGAGTAGGTCTTACCAATGGTGAATGGACAGAGAAAACACAGTGTATGCACACACTGGAGTGTTGCTTAGCCACAAAGAACAAGCGCCCGGGCTGGCCTTGAACTGGATGGAACTCACCATGCAGCAGAGTATGGTACTGAACTCCAGATACTCCTGCCTCTGGTATTGCTAGACTTCCTACCAAGCCATGTCAGCATAATTTCTTTCATAAGCAAAGTATCGATTTTTTAATTTAAAAAAAGGCATTAAAGTAGAAGAGGAACTATTTGGAAAGAAGAAGGGGACCAGGACAAAAGAGGCTCATAAGGAGGGGTAAATGTGGTTAATGCACATTATAGGCGTGTATGAAAATGCCATGATGAAACCTTTTATTCTGTACCGTTAATGTACACAAATGAGAAGGGGGAATGATGACTTGTCTGCAAGACAGGTGATGCTTCCTGACTCCTGATGGGGTTACATCCTGATAAACCCATTGAAAGCTGAGAACGTGGTGACCGGAGAATGCATCCGTGACTAACCTACCAGGCAGCTCACTTAGGGAGGCAGCATGCCCAGAGTTGCAGGTGTTTACCTTCAGGGTCATGGGGCAGACCCGGAGCCATGACTACCTGCTCCTGTCCAGCACTGTGACAGTGTGTTACATTTCCTATTCAAGGCCCGGGGCTGAGCGAGGGGGAGATCAAAATTCAACATTCAGAAGTGAGATTTCTACTGACTGCAAAGCTTCCACATGATCATAAAGCTGAAAAATCTTGAAGGTAGGAAGTGTGTGCATTAGCATTTGACATGAAAACAATGTCGTGGGAACTAAGGTCCCCCACATGGGTTACATTGGTGTTTTAATGTACCTCACCATTAGATGGTAGTATAGTAATAGACCAAACAACTCAGGGACAGAGGCCTGGCCTTTTCCTTCACTCTAAATAGGTTCAGAGAATTCTAAATCGGTCCTTGTCAGCCCAGCAAAGTAGATTTGCTTCTGGGATCTCTGTTGTAAGACTCCATGGCAAGTCAGATGGAGTGAATGTTAGAAACAGGACTTTCTCCTCTAAGTTTTTTTTTTTTTTGTTGTTGTTGTTTTGGTTTTTCAAGACAGGGTTTCTCTGTGTAGTTTTGGTACCTGTCTTGGACCTCGCTCTATAGACCATACTGGCCTCCTGGCTCTGCCTCCTGAGTACTGGGACTAAAGGCATGCACCACCACTGCCCGGCTCTCTTCTAATTTTTAAAAGATATATAAAAAATTAGTTATGAGTGTGTATGCATGTGAGTGTAGGTGCCCACTGAGCCATTGGGTCCCCTGGAGCTGGAGTCACAGGGAGTCATGAGTTTCCTCATGTGGGTTTTCTGCAAGAGCAGTATACACTTAACTGCAGACCCCTCCCCTTCTCCTCCCTTCCTCTCCCCTCCTCCTCTCCCTCCTCCTTTGTTCTGGGAATGGAACTCAGGGCCTCATGCAAATGCTCAGCTACTGAGATGGGGCTGTAGCCCTAGAACTTGACTTTTGACTTTAGGGTGCCCTATGGCCTCCAGATTTGGGATAATGATCATTTAAGTTCAAGAGTGCTTAGATGGGTTGGGAGGCATTGTTGTGAGACATCTTAGCATGGCTTTTGGCTTTGCTATTCTTCTAAATATAAATATTAGAATGATAATTAGTTCATGGTCTTAGCCTTTTGAAATAGAGCATCACTATATAGTCTAGGAGTTACAGGCATGTACCCCCAGGCCCTGTTAAAAATATATACTTTGTTGCCACCTCTGAAGAGGGTTCCCTTTTTATTCAGCATTCATATCCTATACATTCCTTCCCACTAGTGGTTAATTTTCTGACCCTGTGTCAATACTTTTACAAATTGATGTTTCTTTTAAAAAGCAGGGCTAGTGCGTGGCGACCCTTCACATTTGGGATGTGGGAGAGAAAAGAATGGCTCCCCTCTGGTCCTGTTCTTTCTCAGTTTCCAGCCACCTGCCCTTTGACATTCCTGTCTTGTTTTCTTCAGTGAGTCACAAGGTGTCCTCATCAGGGATTCTAGGTCCCTAGAGGACACAAGAAAACTAGGTCAAGGGAATTTGCATGGACATTTAAAGGTTTTTAAGAATGGCACGTTTGGTTTAATTTCTCACATAATTGAAAGGCTCTAATGGTATTAGAAAGCTAATGGGGCTGTAGAAATAGAAACAAATCCAATTAGACCTACTTTCAGAAAAGAAAATGAGTCGGAGAAGAAAAGGCACCCGGTGAAATAGAGAGAACAGAGTGGGTTTGATTTATAAATGTTTTCCTGCCTTAGGAACCAAGGTGACGGCCTCTCGCGGGGGGGCCTTGAGGGACCTAGACCTGCTGGGACAAATCGGGAGCTCAGCATGTCAACCACCCACTCACCCATTGACAAAGGGTGTCTCAGTTTGATGGCAGGCTTCATTGTTACACTACCCTTTTCAGGGACCATGTCATTAGCACAGCCAGGAATTGGCTCTCCATGTTCTGAGCCGGGGCTCCATCAATCCTGGCCTTGTCCCCTCAGTCTGGTACATTCCACGACAGTGGGAAAGTTGCCAAGGCAAATGAGCAAAAACCTTGCTTGCATGCCCACTGTAGGCAGGCAGCAAAGGACCTCCTGGCTCTTCCGGCTTTCAGGACGGTGTCCACCGTCACAGGTGGCTACTGAGACCCTTTCTGCTTTTTGCTTATGAAGTGACTGTCACCATCACAGGGTCTCTCACCTTCATTGGCCAGTGAAGGCCAGTGGGTGATCAGTGGGTGAGTGTGGGGTCATAGACATGCCACTGCTTGTGGGGCTAGTGATCTGGATGCTCTGGAGGACACAGTCCCTGCTTTGGGGCGCTGGGAAAGGGAGCCAAGTCTTCTATAGGTCCTAGAGTGGAGCAGCCCTCCTGAGCACTCAGTCTGTGTCTCTAAAGCCCAGATGTGCTCCTTCCCCACATCTGCTGAGAAATCACTTTCCTAGAAAATTGGTATTTCCTCAAGACCCTGGGAAATCTTCTGAGCCTCCTTCCAACCATACCCAGGGTAGCCACTGTGGGACCATCCCAAGTAAAAAGGGCATTGTTCCTGTGTGCTCTTCATTGTGGCTTTACTGGGGAGCCTAGCTTTCTAGGCATAGCCCACAAAAAAAAAAAAAAACAGATATGGAAATAGCTAACAAATTTATTGTAGGTACAACGGCATTTGGGGAAACACTGATACGTGTTAGCTTTGGGTGGGGAAGGTGGGAAGAGATCTCTAATGTGTAGCCTTTGCTTCTTTCCATGGTATGAGTGCTCTGGGAACCTGTTTGGGGGGACTTCCCAGAAGGCTGCTCGGCCTTGGGAGGGAGCTGGTAGAGGAAGAGGAAGCGGGACTGCATTTGTGAATGCACTGGGCTTCAACAGAAAGCAGGGGTCAGCGAGCGGAGTCCTCCTGGCATAGAGAGGTTGAGAGAGAGTCTCCATTTGCTCCAAGAGGAGTCTGGGAAGCAAGGTGGGGAGATAACATGCGTCGTCTCCCAGCTGTTTTTTCCCTCTAAGCTGTTGGGGGAAGTGCTGGGAGACTAAGAATGAATATTGCAGTGACTAGGGATGCTTGGCCCAAGATACCTAATTTCTGAAAAGAGGGTGATTGAAAAGTTGTGATTGAAAATGGCCATACAGGACTGGGGATAAAGACCAGTGGGGAAGGAAGTCTTGCCTAGTAGCATCCATAAAGCTCTGAGCTCCGTCCCTAGAACCACTATAAATTATATGTATGTACATATGTATAAATTAAATGTCTATACAGTGATCTGATACCTCAGAGTGAGCAAGAAAATTCTGAAGTCCTTGGATTTTTTTTTAAAAGATTTCTTTATTTCCATTTTATGTGCCTGAGTGTTTTGCCTGCATGTATGTGTGTGCACCATGTGCATGCCTGCATGTATGTGTGTGCACCATGTGCATGCCTGCATGTATGTGTGTGTACCATGTGCATGCCTG
>CABHPP010122312.1:22778-47819 GCA_902168425.1 Peromyscus attwateri | reverse complement strand
TTATGGACCGTGATCCATCATTTATTTATTTATTCATTCATTTATTTATTTACTCATCTATTTATTTATTTATTTTTGATGTGGCCTCACGTGGCCTAGAACTTGTGATCCTCCTGCCTCAGCCTCCTAAGTGCTGGGATTTTGCACTTGATTCATCATGTCTGGTTCATCACTCAGTTCCTGAGTCCTAGTCTTCTATAAAATGAAAGTGTAAGAAATATAAGAATTTAGGAGTTGTTGTAAAAGCATTTTGAGAAGTCTTACAAGGTAAGACTTGAAAACTCGGTGGAATGGGGTGTTGGAGGGGAGGGAGGACGGCAGCATGGTTAGAGAAAAGAATGAGATGTAAGAAGAGGTTGGAGCCAGGGGTGATGACTCACTCTGTAATCCTGGTGCTTGGGTGCTGAGGCAGAGGGATTGTTGCATGTTTGAGGCCGGCCTGGATACGTAGTGAATTCCAGGCCATTTTGGGATCCAGAATGAGCCCCTACTCTTGCTTTAAAAAAAAACAAACAAGAGATTTGAGATGGAATATTAGCATCAACCGGATCTCTGCTTTTCTGTCTCAGGTGCTTATTTTTGTGTAGAATACCTGTGGAGAAGAAACAATGGATTCCTTGGATCACATGCTGACAGATCCCCTAGAACTGGGTCCCTGTGGAGATGGTCATGGTACACGGATCATGGAAGACTGCCTTCTGGGTGGTACCAGGGTTAGTCTGCCTGAAGACCTTCTGGAGGATGTGAGTGATAACATTGTTGCAATAATTTCCTCCCCCTCTTCTGAATCCTTTCCTCTGCACCTCTGCCTTTTTTGCTCCCTTTTGTTTTCCCTCATTTCAGCGAGTGTTCCATTACTGCTTTTTAAAGTGTAGTTAGTATAAGCTGTAGTCTACATGTTTGATCAACAAGTCAGAATAATAGTAGCATGATATAAGTAAACCCGATTATAACAGGTAATTTTCACTAATTAGAAAAATAGGTTGACGATTTGAAGAGCAGAATTATGTTTCCCTTCAAGTGGTTTCCCTGTTATGAATCGTTAAACAAACCCAGACTTGTATATGTCCATAAGGTAACCTTCTGGTCAGGAGTAGTATATGGCTCGGGATAGAACATCAGCATGCCCTGACTACTTTCACAGCTCAGATGTACTGTCGTCATTGGTAAGGAGGCTACCAACTGTTAAGAGAGTGTTTGCCTGTGCTGTCTCTCCCTCTGTCATAGCCAGGTTAGCTTTGACTTTACCGTGTAGGTGATGATGACCTTGAACTTGGGATCCTTCTATTTCCCAAGCACTGGGATTATAGATGCATACCACCATGCTTGGTTCATGTGGTACTGAGAATAGAACCCATGGCTTTGTGCATGGTAGATAAACATTCTGCTGACTAAGCTACATCCCCAGCCCAGATCCAAGCGTTCTGCCAACTGAGCTTCATCTCCAACCATTATTTGTGTTTTCTTTGTGTACTCTTTCAAGGAAATTTCTTTATGACATCCATCCTATCATCAGATGCTTATTTTATTACATACCTGATTCATGCCAGATGTGGTTAGATGCTAAAACTAAAATTGAATGCAAAAATAAGTTTTGAGGGAAAGATATTAGCTATTGAGTCTAAGGTGATTGAATATATTCATGAAAGGGTATTTGGTGGTTGAATTAATTATCCTGTCGTTTCCTGCTTAAATTTCCATGGTTCTGTTTTGTTGCTGTGTAGCATGAGTCTTAAAGAGTCTTAATCAAATCAAACCTGAGCCAGTTATTGGGGCGAACGCTGGAAGGTCAGAGAGATAGAACAAACCACAGCTATCTCACCTCGCCGGATCCTCAGCTGGTCTTGCTTCCTCAGACTGGAGGCCTCTAAGTCCTCATCCAGAATGGGTCTCAGCTGAACTGCTGCTAGAAGCCTGAATGCTTAACCAGCCTAAATGCTTAACCCCGCCAAATGCTTCTATGGGCAAATGCCTCTATGGGCAAATGCCTCTATGGGCAAATGCCTCTAGTTTTTGGTCCTCACGCCTTATATACCTTTCTGCTTTCTACCACCACTCCCTGGGATTAAAGGCGTTGGTCACCATGCTTGGGTGTATCCTTGAACACATGGATTTCTGTCTCTGGAATGCTAGGATTAAAGGTGTGGTGCTACCACTCCCTAACCTCTGTTTAACATTGTGGCTGTTCTGTCTCTGACCCCAGATAAGTTTATTAAGGTACACAATATTTTGGTGAACACAATACCACCACATTGCTGGGGTAAAGTCATAATTATCTAAAAGGTTATGTATCCATCTGTCTACTGTCAAACCTTTCTTCAACTTGGTCCAGCCAAACATTGCCTGAAGCTGTTAATTAAAAAAAAAAAAAAAAAACCACAGATAAGAGTATATAAACAAATACCTGTGTATAGGGACACTTATATGTGTATATATATTTAATGATAAAAACATGCATGTCTGTAGGTGTGAGTAGCATTCACCAGTATTTTTACCTACTTAGGGGCTGAAGCAGAAAGATCACTGGAGCTCACTAATTCAAGACCGTCTTAAAAATGAAACCACCATAAATCAATAGGTTCCATCTGTCCTAAAACTATGTAGCTACCACCTAGGGTAGTACAGAATTAATGCCATTTAAGCTCCTGTGTATTTTTCTCTGTCTCACCTTCATTACTTCTTCATTTCCCCCAATTGATAATTATTCTTCTTTGCTGTTGATTCTGTTGCTTCTCTGACATTGTTCTAACTCTTTCCGGCGTGTTTTTCCCCTTTCCGATCCCTTTAACTGTCTTAACATTATCTAGGGTAGACACTCTTGAGCTGTGTACTTCTGAACACTAGCAGTTCTTAAACTACTTTGTAACTGTGTGTTAAGCTCATTATTTGGTACATATGCATCCAATATATAGCGAGTGAATTAGAAATGAAGTCCATGCTGGATTTGGTGTATGCCTTTAATTCCAGCACTTGGGAGGCAGAGTCAGGTGTATCTCTTTGAGTTCAAAGCCAGTTTGGTCTACATAGCAAGTTCCAGACAGTCAAGGCTATATATCTCAAAGTAAAATAAAATATATATTAATTAAAAAATGGAAGCCAATCCTACTTCCTCTCTTTTTTAGTCTTTGTAGTCACCTCTTCTTAGACACCCCCTCCCAAATAATTTTTTTTTTTAATTTTATTTATTTATTATGCATGCAGTGTTCTGCCTGCATCCCTGCAGGCTGCAAGAGGGCACCAGATTTCATTACAGATGGTTGTGAACCATCATGTGGTTGCTGGGAATTGAACTCAGGTCCTCTGGAAGAACAGCCAGTGCTCTTAACCTCTGAGCCATCTCTCCAGCCCCAAATAATTTTTTCTTTCGTCGTATTTTAAGTTGAAGTCACATGGCTGCCATCATACCCTACTTGGCAGAGATGGCTTCCAAATGGGCTTCTCTCTGATAATTTTCCTCTGGATTATCTACTGCTGTGTTGTAGTTTGAACGCTGTCTTTAGTAAACTCTTGTTTTGTTTTGAGATAGGTTCTTGCCATGCAGCCCAGGCTGGACTTGAACTCATAATCCTCCTGCCTCTGCCTTCCAAGTACTAGGATTACAGGTAGGTACTACCGTAGGCAGCTAATCTCTGATTTTTAGAATTGAGTCAAGATCATTAGAATTTTAGTCTGTTTACAAAAACTTGAGGATCATAATGATGGCTACATAAGAAATGTGAATACTTACAACTCCTTCACTGTGTGCCTAATAGTGATAAAATGGTAAATTTTATGTTCTGTGAATTTGTCTACATAGACACAAAACACTAAGTGCATATTTATCTGTTGCTTACTTTTTCTCCACATTCTCCCAGCCTGAGATATTCTTTGACGTCGTCAGCCTCTCCACATGGCAGGAAGTACTAAGTGACTCTCAGCGTGAACATCTCCAGCAGTTCCTGCCTCAGTTTCCTACAGACAGTGTGGAGCAGCAGAATGAACTCATCCTTGCCCTGTTCAGTGGGGAGAACTTCCGCTTCGGAAACCCTCTGCACATTGCCCAGAAGCTCTTCCGAGGTCTGTAGCTCAGTGTTTTGTTTTTGATAGGGTTGAGTACACATTCACTTAGGCGCACATGCCTTTCATTTTCTTCTTCATTTTCAAGTACTGATGTGACCTCTGAGGAGAGTGGTTTTGTGTATTTATTTGCTGCCTGTGCTCTTTTTAAAAAATAGGATTGTATTGATTTATGATAGAAAATACATAATAGAACTTAGCTGTGTATCCATCATAAGAAATAAAACATTTCCAGCATCCTAAAGATCTTTATGACTAATTTTTAAACTTTTGGGGAAAAAAAAAACGTGACATCTCACCACCATGTACACCTTTCTCTTTTAAAGATGGGGTCTCATTGTGTAGCCTGGGCTGCCTTTGAGTTTAGCACAGTCCGTTTGCTTTAGCATGCCTGGGATCTCACACACAAGCCACCACTCCTGTCTCAGCGTGTGTATCTTTTCACAAAGGACACCCTCCTACATAACAGTCCTGTTAGCTGACTGTAAGAAAATTTACACTGAGTGAATAATATAGAATATTCCTTGCTTTTCTTTGGTTTTTGGTTTTTCAAGACAGAGTTTCACTGTGTAGCCCTGGCTGTCCTGGATCTCGCTTTATAGACCAGGCTGGCCTCAAACTCAGAGAGATCTGCTGTGATTAAAGGCTTGCACCACCACTGCCTGGCCACTTTTGTTTTCTGAACTACTCTTGAAAGTCTTTGTAAGTTGCTGTTTAAATTTATAAAGTACTCAGGGAACATGCAGTGTGTTTTGATTTTGTGTCTGTTTAGTTCTATGTATGAAGGGTTCTTTTTTGCTTTCTGGACACTGGCTTTTTTGAAGAGCCCAGCACATTTTGTTGTACACTGTCCTGCTTTCTGGGAATTTGTTTTCTTGTTACTTCACGCTATGTTCGTGTCACATGCTTTTGGTAAGAATGGGAAATTTCCTTCCTTCCCATTATACCATTTCAGAGGAACATGGTATCAGTTTTCCATCATTGGTAATGCCACCTGTGATCGTTTAGTTAAGTGGTGTCTTTTTTTTTTTAAGGCAAGATCTCCCTTACTATGTAGTCCTGGCTGGCCTAGCCAGGAACTCTCTGGAGATCATGCAGGCCTCAAAGTCACAGTGATCACCTACCTGCCTCTGCCTCCCAAGTGCTGGGATTAAAGGTGTACACCACTACTGCCTAGCTCATTTTAAGTTTTTTAAACAGGTGGTATTGGAGATTGAATTCTCACATGCATATGCTATTGATCTGCAGTCCAAGCCCCTTTATTTTTGTAAGAAATAGTCCTCACTTTGTTGTCCAGAGTGGCCCTAACCTGGGCTTATAATCCTCTTACCCGGCCTTCCAAATAGCTGGGGTGATAGGCACACCACTCTACACAGCTGCTTTTCTTTGATGCGTGATTAGTTTAAGAACAAGTTCTCCTTTGGTTGGTAGCATTGTATTTCACTATGGCTCAGGTCTCTGGTGGAAGGACACTGTCTTACCTCATGCAAAATGGAGTCGGTTCCCTGGCAGGATTTAGAGGATACGTAAGGGCCCTTATGTTAAGTGGGCAGTGTTGCTATGCATCCCCCACAGCGTATGCTTGTGTGGTAAGTATACAGACAAGTTATGGAGGCGGAGACAGATTTGTCTGTATTTCTCTGACTGATGCTGTATTTCACTTCTAGTTTTGCTGAAGATAATTGTGTTACTGTGGTTACTATGGTTTCCAGCCTTACTTAATTGAGCTGCCATTGTTTTTTACCATTCATTTATTTTTGGGTCTCTCTTGATTCTCCTAGTCACTTTTTTCTTTCTGTGCTACAACCGCATCTCTTGTGTACTCATTACATATGTGTGGACTGATGCATACAGTTGTACCTGTGTTTTTAAGATGGACACTTTAACCCTGAGGTGGTCAAGTATCGTCAGCTCTGCTTCAAGTCACAGTACAAGCGGTATCTCAACTCCCAACAGCAGTATTTCCATCGGCTGCTAAAACAGATTCTTGCTTCCAGAAGTGTAAGTAATGCTCAGAACTAGGTCTGCAACATGGCCAGTGACCTGGCAAGCATCCTAACATCAAATAGTGGTTCTGATGCAAAGCCAAAAGAACCACTACCAAAAGTTGGGCTTTCTTTCCCCTATTCTGGTAGGAGCAGTTGTTTAGATTTCAGAGATGTTGAAACATGAAAAACAGAGTACTTCCTCGAATCAGTATTTACAAAGAAAAGCAAAGGGATCCACACTCATCATGGGCTATTGAGGATATCTAGGATGCTCTTAGAATCCATATGCAAGTACATACTGGCCTCTGTCACAGAATTTGGTGGCCTCATGATCCCTTCCAGTTTGATAATAATTCTCTGAGGCAGAGTTATTAGGAGTTCTTAACTTTATTACATTTTTATTTCCTTAATTTGTGTGTAAGAGTGTGCTTATGTGTGGGTGTGTGTGCCACAGAGCATGTGTGGCACTTAGTGGGCAACTTCCTGGACTCTGTTCTCTTTTGTCATGTGGCTAGGTCCAGTGATCAAACTTGTCAGGCTTGGTGGCAAGTGTCTTTACCTTCTGAGCCATCTTGCTGGCCCTGTTACAATTTCTTTAAATTGTTCCTTGAGATTTAGTATAGAGATACTTGGTGTTTAGTTTAATTCCGAGTGAAGCAGGTCAACACAAAATTGGGTATTTTTTGCCATGTCATTCCAGTTGAATGTTTCTTTTTTTTCCTTTTTTAAAATTTTTCTTTTTGGGGGCGGGGGTAAGTTAATTTTTTCTGTGGGTTTTGTGTGTGTGTGTGTGTGTGTGTGTGTGTGTGTGTGTGTGTAGAGCCTTGGCTGTTCTAGAACTAGCTCTGTAGTTGATGCTTGCCTTGAAATCACAGATCCATCTGTCTCTGCCTCCCAAGTGCTGGGATTAAAGGCATGTGCCACCACCGCCTGGCAAGGTACAACCAGAAGTATTTTGAATTTCAGATTTTTGTCAGAGTTCTGGAATCCTTGCATATATGTTTTGGGATAAGGCACTGTTGTAAACAAACTTCGGTTTACCACGAAGCTCGTCTGTGTAGACCGAATGGTTTTATCGAGTATTTTCAACGTGTCCCTGTACTTGGGCCTCAGTCTCTGCCACGAGATGCAGGGCAGCTGTCTCCCTGTGCTGTTGTACTGGCACTCAGGGAATTTCAGATTTTGTTTCTTGATGTCATGAATGATCAAACTAAGTAATTTAGGTACTTTTTCTTTATACGTGAGCAAATACGGTATATTTCCTTGTTTGGAGGAGTGAGACTTCGGCTTTTTTAACATTGACGAGAATAAAAACATGTACTTGCAGACTATCAAAAGAGTAAGATTTGATGATGACCCGGCCCCTCATCTGGTCTCCTGATAGGATTTGTTGGAGATGGCTCGCAGGAGTGGCCCGGCTCTTCCCTTTCGCCACAAGCGCCATTCACCATCCCGCAGCCCTGAGGAGCGGGAGTGGCGGACCCAGCAGCGTTACTTGAAGGTCTTGCGGGAAGTGAAGGAGGAGTGTGGTGACACCGCCCTGTCCTCTGACGAAGAGGGTGAGTGTCTTTGGGTCCTTCTGGGAGCCCAGGGTACTGGAGCCAGTGGTAGCCATGTATTTCCCAATAAAGGAGCCGTGTGGGGGTGGAGAGGGACTCACCAGCTCTTGGTGGTTGAGTTGCTGAGACATTGTGTTGAAGAGTGACTACATGCCCTCTTTACTCTTGTGCTCCTGTGGCACTTAGGTTAGATGAGAACATCTTGGACAGATCCCTGCAGGACAGGGTCTTTCCTCTGGTCCCATTGTGCCACTTGAGAGAACTGCTTTTCCCCTTACAGGAGAGTAGTAGTGACTGTTGGCCTGCTGCAATGCGACCCCATCACTCTGTTGAAGTCTCTCTCCTGGAAGAGCCGTTTAAATGACCTAAGTGTGCTCCAGCTCATCTGGGGAAGGGTCAGAAAGGAATGTGGAACCCTGGCCTCCATGTTGTTGGCTTAGCCCTGTTCAACCCAAATGGCCACTTACCCAATCTCCCCTATTGGAGTCCACAGCCACGTTGGATTTACAAGAAAAATTTTCTTTTGAAGATCTCAGCTCATGGCTTCCAAGCTCTCCAGCACGTTCTCCTAGTCCTGCGGTGCCCCTGAGGGTGGTGCCCACGCTTTCCACTGCGGATATGAAAACTGCAGGTGAGGACTGAGCTGATGCTACTGCAGTTCCAAGACACCATGGTGTAGAAAGTGAGAGCCCCTTAGGGAGGTGGGACAGGAAACAGCACTGCTGCTTAGGAGTGAGAGAGTTGGAGAACTGTGGGACCACTAGTACTGTTACCATCTAGAGGTAGGCTTCCCTGCTTTCCTTTATTTTGAAATTGTCCTCAGGAGCTGATCAGTTGCTATTTTGGGCTAAAAAAAGCATAATCTTGCTTGAACTAGCAATAGAATGTGCAACCAGACCCATAGCAACTCCCTAGGCTGAAAAGACAAAGAACTTGAATTTGGAATAGGAAACAGGAGAATGCCAAGCCTCTTGAGTATGCGTATGGGTCTGCTACATAATCGAAGTCACTTATTGGGCGGTGTATAGAGAAATGATGAAATACTGATCCTGAAACTGTGTGAAGACTTTTCTGCTTACACTACACAGAATCAGAAGTAGCTTGCTTTTGACTGTCTGACTAAGCAGATTTAAGTTAGAGCACCATCGTAGTGAATGATCTGGTCCATGTGGTTTGGTTCATTTACTTTCAGATAAAATAGAGCTGGGTGACAGTGACCTGAAGATAATGTTAAAGAAGCACCATGAGAAGCGGAAACATCAACCAGTAAGATTGCGGTGGGAGAGGCCATTCATAATTTTCAGTCTGATGCTTTTGGTTTGTCTGTCCTGAGACAGTGGTAGTCACTGCCTGCATTGTGCTTTTTTGTTACCATTGTCAGAGACTGGAGCAGCAAGACAGGCTACTTAGCATCAGAGGTGTGAGAAGCCAGGTGCTTTGGCTTTGCAAGGCATGGTTGACAATGTGAACTTCCTTTAGTCTTTGTGGTTACACTGGTGTGTGAATGAATCATGATGCCTCTCATTCCCAGAGGCTGAGTTTACCCTTGGTCCTGCAGCCGAGTGGTGGCAGCGCCAAGAGTGAAAGCTGGTGCTCCTCCCTTTGTTGTGCCTCCAGTGTCATGCCATTGTGAAGGCACACCAAAGTGGCGCAGACTGCTGTCTGAGGCAGAAGGGTGAAGTGGGAAGGTCAGGGAGGGAGAATTGAGTTCTTCTGTCTTCTCCGCTTATACTAATAGCAAGCAGACCTCTTGAGTCCTCATCATCTTATTTTCAGACTTGTAAACTGTAGTAGTATTAAAACTATCTGATGAGCATGTGAACTAAGAATGCAGAAGGGCTTTATGAATGGTAGCTGCCCTATAGCAGAAAGGGGGCCAGGTTTTTCTGTGCCCACTGTGAAGAGCAGTAGTTGGTTTTTCTATGTATTTTAATTCAACATGATTACCTCAGGTGTCCCTGAAATACTTTATCTGTTAGGTAAATTGGCACAGTCGCCATCAATTTGGGGTTCTTTTTTGGACTTCTATAACCAGATCTCTGATGTTGTATCTAGGATCACCCAGACCTTTTGACAGGGGACCTGACCCTCAGTGACATCATGACTCGAGTAAATGCCGGCAGGAAGGGCTCTCTAGCAGGTAAAAGACTGTGGGTCCCCTCTTAGATCCCTTCACCTGACTTAGGATATTATTGTATGACACACTGTCTGTATGTGACGAAAATAAGTGGAACCATAGCTTCCTTTATGCTGACCAGTTTTGTTTTGTAATTGCCCTCTGAATTTGAAATTAGCACAGCAAGGTGTGGGGAGAGGGCTCAGTGGATACAGTACTTGCTGTGTGAAGACCTGAGTTTATATCCCCCAGCACCCATGTAAGAGCTGGGTAAGTGTCGCAGCCTGCTGTAATCCAGTACTCTGCAGACCGAGAGGGGATCTCCTGAGCAAGTGGACTGGCTAGACTAGAGAGACCCTGCTTCAGTAAACAAAGTGGAGAGTGATTGAGGAAGATGCTCTATGTGCACATGAACATGCTTATACATGCACATGTACCATACACATGGATACTCAATAAAATGAAATCAAACCAAATCAGCACAGCATATCATTAGATGTTAAAATTATAAGTCATGTACTGAGTTTGGTTTTCAAAAAAAATCTAAGTGTCTTATTACTGAGTCTTTGACAGGCTTTGGGAAAGCAAATGTAGGTAAGACTTCTCACTTCATAATGCAGTTTTGTGAGTTGTGTTTTTTTTTTTTCCCTCCTTCCTAGCCTTATATGATTTGGCTGTTCTTAAAAAAAAGGTGAAGGAAAAAGAGAAGAAGAAGAAAATAAAGTTGATTAAATCTGAGGCAGAGGATCTGGCTGAGCCTCTAAGCAATACTGAAGGGGTCCCAACTCTCTCACAGGCCCCCTCTCCACTGGCAATATCGTCGGTCAAAGAAGAGTGAGTGGGGCACAGAGATAACTGGCTATGCTGGGACGGAGGGAGTTAAGACAGGCTGAGTCCGTTCCTTGGGACTTGTGTGAGCTGACTGTGTGTACTCTGCCCTGGGATTTTGCTGGGAGACTGTACCATGTTCTCTTTTATTATTATTATTTTTTGGTTTTTCGAGACGGTTTCTCTGTGTAGCTTTGCGCCTTTCCTGGATTTCACGCTGTAGCCCAGGTTGGCCTCGAACTCAAAAAGATCCGCCTTCCTCCGCCTCCCGAGTGCTGGGATTAAAGGCGTGCGCCACCACCGCCCGGCCCCATGTTCTCTTTTCTTAAGCTCTTGAGTTCTTGTGCTTATAAGGAGGCTTAGGGGACCTGAACCAATCTGGTATGTGTTCTTGGTCATTTTGATTCTTCCTACATTGAAGAAAAAAAAAACAAAAACACTTTGTAACATTTATGTGTGTGTGTGTGTGTGTGTGTGTGTGTGTGTGTGTGTGTGCGCGCATGTGCGTGCAGGTGCATGTGTATATGTTGTATATGTGGAAGTCAGAGGACAGCTTGGAGTAGCTGGCACTCCCCTTCTACTGTGTGGCGCCCAGACATCAAACACATTTTCTTCCCTCCTTGTTAGGCCCCTGGAAGACATCAAGCCTTGCCTTGGAATCAATGAACGATTTTCCAGTTTTTTCTCTCTTCTGTTAGAGATCTTGCTGGAGAGTCAGGCTAGCCTTCCTATGGTAAGAGTTTAGATGTTAAAGTTTGGCACTTGCTGGCTCTTGAGTGGTCTCTAGCTTCTGGTTCTGCTTCCTTTCTGTTGCTGTGATAGAGATCACGGACAAAGCAACTTGAGGAGGAAAGGGTTTATTTCAGCGTACAGTCCATCAGGAAAGGAAGTCAAGGCAGTTACAAGGAGGAATGCTGCTTACTGGCTTGCTTCCCATGCCTTACTCAGCTTGCTCTCTCTACCACCGAGGACCACCTGCCCAGGTGTGGGCTGTCCATGGTGGGCCGGGACCTCCCACACCAATTATTAAGCAAGAGAATGCCTCACAGATTTGCCCACTGAAGTCAGATAGAGGCTATCCCTCAAGGAAGGCGCTCTCTTCCCAGATGACTGCTTGTGTCAACTTGACAAAGCTGACCAGCACTGGAGGGAAGTAGAATTCCGCTGGACCCTCCTACAGTACTGCAGTTAACTTACACTGAACATTTGACAAAACATGTACATGCCCTGCTGCTCTGACACATCCTGGAATTGTTGATGAGAAACTTAATTGGGTTCCATCTTTGCCTCTCCCTCAGCTGGAGGATCGGGTTTTGGACTGGCAGTCTTCTCCATCCAGCTCCCTCAACAGCTGGTTCTCTGCTGCCCCCAACTGGGCTGAGTTGGTGTTGCCTGCTCTGCAGTATCTTGCTGGAGAAAGCCGAGGTGAGGTCTTTTCAGTGAGGTTTCGTCGTTTCCCTCCTTTGTTTAAAGAATTCTTGCAGTAAACTGTAGCTGCTCATTTGTACAATAGTGCATTTGCTGCATCAGACATATCCTTTTTCTCCTTTCTCGGCACACCAAAAAAAAAAAAAAATACTCAGAAGCTCTCCTAGAGCTCAGGCCTTTCTGAGGCTAACACTCTCTTACATGTATGTCTTAATGTATGTTTTGTTCATATCCATTTCTTGCAGCGGTTCCTTCTAGTTTCTCTCCATTTGTTGAATTCAAAGAGAAAACTCAGCAGTGGAAATTGCTTGGTAAGTATTATAAGCCCCCAGGAGGCTTTTTTTTTTTCTCTTTTCCCTTTCTCTCTTTCTTTCTTTTTTTTTTAATGAGAGGAAACAGTGATGGGAAGAATATTGGAGAGGAGGGTTGGGAAATCCAGGTGAGGAGGGGCAATGTGTCGTAGCATTTCTGAGAAGGGAACAGCTCTTGTGATGGTAGACGGGAAGGAGGTCGGGGCTCCACAACAGTGGGCCCATGTCTGTTGTAAGTGAGAAGGAAGGAGGTTTGGAGACGGGAGTGTGTGAAACTGTGACCAGTGAGAGCTGTGATGGCCCGTGGTAGTTGCTATTTTCTGCCTAGTGTGGCATCCTCTGCCTGCCCTCCCCTTGTTTCTCTGGCAGTCATCAGTTGCCTCACTAGAAGAATGGAGATTCGGTAGTTCATGGTTGATCATAGTCGTTGGGCATGATGCAGAGCTCAGAGTGCAGATCAGATCGTTGAGATCTTTGTGCTTTTGTTTTGAAGGCAGGACCTTATATAGCCCAGGCTGGCCTTTTAACTTACTGTGTAGATAGGATGGCCTTGAACTGACCCACCTCTCAAGTACTAGAATTGGAGGGGGTGGCTTAACTTTGTGAGATCTTGAGATTTCAATTTTCTTTTTCTTTCTTTTTTTTTTTTGGTTTTTCGAGACAGGGTTTCTCTGTGTAGCTTTGCGCCTTTCCTGGAGCTCACTTGGTAGCCCAGGCTGGCCTCGAACTCACAGCGATCCGCCTGCCTCTGCCTCCCGAGTGCTGGGATTAAAGGCGTGCGCCACCAACGCCCGGCTTTTTTTTGTTTTTTGAGACAGAGATTCTCTGTGTAATTTTGGTGCCGTCCTGGATCTTGCTCAGTAGACCAGGCTGACCTCGAACTCACAGAGATCTGCCTACCTCTGCCTCCCGAGTGCTGGGATTAAAGGTGTGCACCACTGCCGCCTGGCCATTTTTTTTTTTTTTTTTTTTTAAAAGAATATATCCTTCCCTTCTTTTTTCATAGTGTTTGGCAACCTTGCCAAAAATAAATTCACTCACTATATATGTATGCATTTATTTCTAGGCACTCTGTTTTGGAATAGGCTTTTGTTTTGTTTTTATTTACTTTTTTGTTTTTTTAGCAGAACTGGGAACAGATATCTAAAACCAGTTGTGGGGTGGAGGAAGAACTAACCTTTAACCTTTGACCCTAGGGCAGAGCTACAAGAGGATGAGTAGATAGCATCCCCAGGGCTCAGAACCTGGAAGTCAGTTTAAAGCAAACAAAACTTGGGGTTCAGGGAAGGAACATTCGATTATTGATTGATTATGAATAGCCTTTGGAGAGACACAGTGAGAGGCAAGGAGGGTGTTGTAGGGAAGAGAGAGCCCAGAGGTGGGTATAGTGGTGTTAGTGCTGTTGGGAGTTGACTAGTGAAAAGAAAGGTAAGCATCCTGGTGAGCATGCTTTTCTTTTTTTTTTTTTTTTAAAAACTTTTTTTTTTTTTTTTTAAATTTTTTTTTTTTTTTTGTATACAGCATTTATGACTGCAGGCCAGAAGAGGGCGTCAGACCTCATTACAGATGGTTGTGAGCCACCATGTGGTTGCTGGGAATTGAACTCAGGACCTTTGGAAGAACAAGCAGTGCTCTTAACCTCTGAGCCATCTCTCCAGCCCTGCTTTTCTAGCTTTGAGAAGTGGAGCTGCATTCTGACACAGTCCACTTGTGTGGTACTGACTCTGTGGTGGTTCCAGCCTGTGCAAGAGATCTAGGTACCATCGTGAGGCAGATGCTCCAGTAGGAGTCTGAATAAAGTGACACAAGAAGAGGTCACAGAGGAAGTAGTTTAGTCTTTCTAGGCAGTCGCAGAGTTAAGCTTTTTCTTGCCTCAGGTCTTACTGCTGTGCCAGTGTGAAGAATGCATTTTTTTCACCTACTAGAATAGGATCCTTCCCATATGTAAACCTCCCGTAGAATTGATTTTATGTGAGTCTTTTTCTGTCCTACCTGCCAGCTCCCAAATAATGACATGGAGACTTCTTATTAATTATGAAAGCTTGGTCTGTAGCTTAGGCTTGTTCCTAACTAGCTCTTTTAACTTAAATTAACTCATTTTTATTAATCTATGTTCTGCTATGTGGCTTGTGGCTTATATCTCTCCTGCATATCTTACTTGCTCTGCATCTCCTAGTGTCTCCTCTCCCTTTCTTCTTCCCAGAGTCCTCTCTGTCTCTGGAAGTCCTGCCTATCTCTTCTGCCTAGCTATTGGCTGTTCAGCTTTTTATTACACCAATCACAGCAATGCACCTTCACACAGTGTACAAATATCCCACAGCATTACTCACTTGACGTGACTTCTGAAGGGCAGAGAATGAATTCATTCCATGGTCTCAGCTTCATCCAAATGCCTGGTGCACAGTGACTACTCTGTAAATACTTGTTGAATAAAAGATCTGGCCGGGCGTTGGTGGCGCACGCCTTTAATCCCAGCACTCGGGAGGCAGAGGCAGGCGGATCGCTGTGAGTTCGAGGCCAGCCTGGGCTACCAAGTGAGCTCCAGGAAAGGCGCAAAGCTACACAGAGAAACCCTGTCTCGAAAAACCAAAAAAAAAAAAAAAAAAAAAAAAAGATCTGAAAAATGACATCCTGGGCAGTCATCCAGGCAGTGAGGGTGGTGGCATGAGCATGTGGGAAGGACCAGTGACAGGTTCTGACATGCTTTCTTTCTGGCATAGATAGAGCTGGTGAAGAGAAGGCAGGGTTCTGAATAATAGTTTAAATGTCATGCTTTTTTTTTGTGTACCCCCACCACCCCACAGGTCAGTTTCAAGACAGTGAAAAGGAATTAGCTGCTCTCTTCCACCTGTGGTTAGAAACCAAAGATCAGACCTTCTGTAAGGTATGTCGCGGACTTTTTCATGACTTGGGATTCTAGAGCCCTTAAGTTAGTAAAAATCGTCTAGCTTGTGGACCTGGTAATGTCTTCCCTTTCTTCAGCAGGAAAATGAAGACAGCTCAGATGCCATGACGCCTGTCCCTCGAGTGTGAGTATATTCTTGTGGTGGGTGTTTCCCACAAAGCCATGACTTAACGTTACTGCTGTGGATCTGCTGGCTTCTTCAGTGTGTTTGAGCTGTAGTGGACCTTAGAGACCCTAGAAGTCCACTGACTCATGCCTCAGCACGCTTGAGGAGGGCACATATGCTTCTCAGTAAGGATGGCTCTGACTGCAGTAGTCTAAAGATAGATGAGCTGCCTTGTAGGTGGGCAGTTTCCTTGTGTACCTACTTTTCCTGGTTTCCACTTGAGAATGATTAATCTAATTCAAGTTCCTCATTTGACTTATAAAAAGAAAGCCATGAAGTCCGATGACTTGCTAAAGGTGATGTCGGGACCCTGGCTAGAGTTCAGATCCTTTGACTTCTAGTAAGTACTGTGCTTTTCAGGCTAAGTCATCTCATGGAACTGATTCCTGCCTGTTCAGAGGCCCATCCTTACTGTAGCCCTACATATATACATATATGCATACATACATATACACACATACATTCACGTAACGGGTTTAGAACTCAAGTTCTAGGTTCTTTGGAAGGCAGAAATACCACTCTTGTCATCAGACATACTTGAAATGCTTTGTTCCTCCAAAAATGACATTTTGTTGTTAAATTGAGCTGACTTTTCAGCAATACTGAAATCAGTAGGTAAAGATGCCACCCTCTTTCTGTTTATTCCAAACATTTGAGGATCCTAAGAATGTGAGGAAAATCAGCAGGACTTCTAAGAGCTGGAGAGTAGACTGAGCAGGAGTCAAGGACTGTTGAAGGAACATTTTCCCATGTAGCCAAGGGTTCTAGGTACTAAGAAAGGGTGGATGGTCCGTGACCCTCCTTGCTCTCAGAGATGATGTAGAATTCTTTATGTTCCAGAAGAACTGACTATGTGGTGCGGCCTAGCACAGGAGAAGAGAAACGGGTTTTTCAGGAGCAGGTAAGCTCTTTAGAAGCTGTATAGACAGACGCACTGAGCCTGACTTTCCTTGATCTCGTCTCCTTGAGGGTTCGTGTTCTTCAGCTCAGATAGTCTATTGGTTGAGGCTGCTTGTTGGGCTAGAACTGATGTAAAAGGGAAAGAAAATTTTTTGACCGTGTTTTCTTCGAGGTAGCAAAATGCATTTTGTTTCCTTGTCATTTCCTGGGTGACCAGCTCTGAGAACTGTCTTTTTTCTACTGTGGTTGGGTCATAGTTCTTTGTGGGATTGCTTGTTTCCTCCTTATTTTAACATCTCATTTGATCCGTCTGTTTCAAGGGAGTGCTAGAAAGAAGCCCACTCATTCTGACATGGCAGTTTTGTGCCTTTTTCTTGGTAGGAGCGTTACAGGTATAGCCAACCCCATAAGGCATTCACCTTTCGCATGCATGGCTTCGAGTCTGTGGTGGGGCCAGTGAAGGGCGTGTTTGACAAGGAGACCTCCCTCAACAAGGCTCGTGAGCACTCGCTGCTGCGCTCTGACCGGCCCGCCTATGTCACCATCCTGTCTCTGGGTATGTGGTGCCTATGTCACCATCCTGTCTCTGGGTATGTGGTGCCTATGTCACCATCCTGTCTCTGGGTATGTGGTGCGTCTGTTACTAGGGATTTCTTATATGTACCCCAACGCTTTCCTCCGGTTAAATCTATATTCCTGTACCAGACCGTAACCCCTCGCATGTACCTTCCATTGATAAGATTGAGGGTCGGTCTCCTAAGTTTTCAAATCTGAGAGATGGCAGGGTGGATTCTGCCCTGGTAGATGGAGGCCAGGAATCAGTGCTTCTTTCTGAAGTCCTGTTCATCTTGATGAACTGCTCAGAGCTAGTCATCAAGTATAGGACCTTGCTTCTCTAAGGAGTTTTTTTATTTTTTCCTGAGAGAGGTGACGCATGCCTATAACCCCAGTACTTAGGATGCTGAGACTAGAGGACTGTTGTGGATTTGAAGGCTGCCTAGTGAGTTTGAAGCCACATAGTGATATTGTTTCAAAAAATAAGAGAAGCAGGCCTGGGGAGATGGCTTAGTGGTTAAGAACACTGGCTGCTCTTCCAGAGGACCCAGGCTCAATTCCCAGCACCCACATGATAGCTTACAACTGTCTGTAATTCCAGTTCTAAAGAATCTGGCATCTTCATACAGACATGTGTAGACAAAACACCAATGCACATGAAAATAAATCTTTTAAAAAAATAAGAGAACAAAGAATTCTTTGTGTTATGAGTCCCTTTGGTAGTCTAGTGAGACCTGTAGACTCCTTCCCAGAATTAGAATTATACATTTAAAAAAAAATTTTTTTTTTGAGACAGGGTTTCTCTGTGTAGTCTTGGCTGTCCTAGAACTCGCTCTGTAGATGAGCCTGGCCTCAAAAGTCATGTTTCAGTAATTATTAAGCTGTTAAAACAAATTTAAGTGCAAAACTATGTTTTTGTTAATGATATTGAATGATAGGACCCAGTAGCAGGTGTTTCAAATGTTGTAACATCCAATGGGGGTGAGTGTAAGTGAATTGAATTGCTTTCTGTTGCAATAGTACAGTAATATCAATATGTGATTTATAATGTTTGTTGATAATTGAAGGAAGTGCTAAATTATTATTATTTTTTTAACCAGATTTATAGAACCACTGAATCTTTTTTCCTTTATACATGAATTCATTTTATTTTGGTCTAACCCACCCCTTACTCCCTTCTCCAACACCTCCCTCATCCCTCACCTCAGATGCCCTCCCAACTTTATGTTTTCACGAAAAATGTATATTCTATACGTGTTTGTGTATCCCACTGAGTTCAGTTAGTGTCATCTGCATGTGTGTATGTGTGGTGTGGGTGTAGAACTCCAGTGAGGCATGGGAACCTAGGTTTCCCTCCCCCAAAGAAAGCTGACTTTACTCCACTGGCTGCCATGACTGCCTGTAGTTTGCAACTAGAAGTGGGATCTTTTGAGCCCCTCCTGTCCGTGCTGGAGTAGTGACTAGGTAGCTCTTGTGCAGGGCTTATGTAGTGACCACAGCTTCTGAGAGTTCGTGAATACAGCTCCTTCCATGTCCAAAGGTGCTGTTTCCTAGCAGTCCTCCCCAACCTCTGCCTCTTAAAGTCTCTCTGCTCGTTCTTCATGACATTCTCTGAGCCTTGTGGGGAGGGAATGTGGTGTAGATGTTCTGTTTGGGGATGAGCACCACTCCACTCAAGTCTTAAGGGCTCCATGGACCTATTTTTGCCTGTAGGTGTGTTAAAAGTGCAGGAAGTTCAGTGCAATGTTTATAGCCACTAGAGGGCAGTGTGCCCTGGCCAGTCAGTTGAGGCTCAGGAACCAAGTTCAGCCACACCAGAACAGGTCAGGAGATGTTGTGTTCATTGGAAACTGCTTGACTCCTGGATTTTTCATTTTCTGATGTCAGTTCGGGATGCTGCAGCTCGGCTGCCTAATGGAGAAGGCACTCGAGCAGAGATCTGTGAACTGCTCAAGGACTCGCAGTTTCTTGCTCCAGATGTCACCAGCACTCAGGTGAGTTAGAGAAATAGCTTTTCTTGGCTTTATTTCAGAATGTATTTGAGAAAAACTATTAGGAAATGTAAGTTACACTTTTGTTTTCTTGTGCTACTGAGGGTTGAACCCAGGGTCAACACATCAGGAGTGTACTTTACCACTGAGCTTTATGTGCATCCCCTAACATAAAATCGTTAAAATAAATGAATGAATGAATAAGTCAGGCACGGTGGGGCACATTTAATCCCAGCACCTGGGAGGCAGAGGCAGAGGCATCTCTTGAGTTCCAGGACAGCCAGGGCTACACAGAGAAACCCTGTCTCAAGAAACAAACAAACAAACAAACAAACAACCCAAATCGAATGAATAAAAGCTAGGTAGGCATGTTGGCATATACCTATAATACTATCTACCTTGGGAGGCTGAAACAGGATTTTGAATTTAAAGCCTGGATAACATAGTAAGACTCCTGCCTCAAAATCAAAACCGTGGGTCAGTGAGGTGGTTGAGTGGGTAAAGACACTTGCTGTGCAAGCCTGATGACCTGAGTTCAGTACCTGGAGTCTACATGTGAAGCTGGATGAAGGAACAAATCTTTAAGCCCACTTCTAAAGTAAGGGTGGAGGCAGGCAAGGGAGAATCACCTGGAATCTCTGAACTAGCTAGCCTGGAGTACAGTGTGGCAGAAACAGCAAGAGACTTGGCCTCAACAAGTAGATGGTGAGAAGCAGCCTTGAAAGTTATCTTCTTCTTTTTTTTTTTTTTTTTTAAAGATTTATTTATTTATTATGTATACAGAAGAGGGTGCCAGATCATTACAGATGGTTGTGAGCCACCATGTGGTTACTGGGAATTGAACTCAGGACCTCTGAAAGAACAGTCGGTGCTCTTAACCTCTGAGCCATCTCTCCAGCCCGAAAGTTATCTTCTGACCTCCACACATATACCATGGCAAGTGTACTCACATCGTACATGTAATAAGAACAATAAAATAAACCATTAAAAATACTGTAACCAAGTGAGTAGAGAAATGTCTTAGTGCTTAAGAACACTGTTCTTCCTTCAGAAGACCCAGGTTTGATTCCCAGTATCCACATGATAACTCAAAACTGTCTTTTTTTTTTTTTTAAGATTTATTAAAAAAAATTATTTCTGTGTATGTGTGTGTGTCTATATTAACACATACCATGTGAGTGTATGTTGTCATGGAGGCCAGAAGACGGCATTGGATCTCTTGAAGCTGGAGTTCTCATTGGTTGGGCCACCTGATATGAGTGCTGGGAACCAAGAGCAACAGTGCTTTTAACTGCTGAACCATCTCTCCAGCCCTCCTTATTTTATAATAAAGGAAAGGTTTCTACAGTCAATTAGTTCACAGTATGTTTACAGTGAAGATGAATTAATATTTTAGCTGTATACCATTCCTTTCCAAGTGAGCCAGTGGAAGGACGAGCTAGGTTGGGATCCAGTCTGTTACTCTCTGTGACTTTTACATCTATTGGTTTTTCCTGGGAGTCCAGATAACTTGTATTATCTTGGTTGGACTCGTCCCATGTCTCCTTTTGCTCTGTTCTTAGGTGAACACGGTAGTCAGTGGCGCACTGGATCGACTGCATTATGAAAAAGACCCTTGTGTGAAATATGACATTGGACGAAAGCTATGGATCTACCTGCATCGTGACCGGAGTGAGGAGGAGTTTGGTATGTGAGGCCTTCAGTGTGCTGACTAGATGGGGCATCTGCCTTTCTGTTCCAGATCTATTACTCTGTTACACCAACATGGCCTTGGATTGTCTTGTTTTGTTTTTGAGACGGGATCTTGATGTGTAACCAGGTTGATGTAGAACTTGCACTTCGGGCAGGCTGGCTTTGAACTTGAGTTGATGCTGCCTTTGTCTTCCCCAGTTCTGGGCTTAGAGTTGTGCATAGTCAAGTCCAGCTTTTTGTTTTGTTTTGTCTGCTTAGAGACAGAGTCTAGCCTGTGTAACGGGCTGGCCTTGAATGTACTGCTTTCCTGCCTCAGGCTCCTGAGAAATGGATTTACAGCTTTTGCTTGGAGAGGCCTTGGTGTTTAACGAAGACCTTCTCATTAAGCACGCTAAGTTGAAATTCCCTAAACTGTGTAATGTCCTTGTTTGTAGAACGAATTCACCAAGCTCAAGCAGCAGCAGCTAAAGCCAGAAAAGCTCTTCAGCAAAAACCCAAGCCACCGCCCAAGGTGGTAAGTTACCTCCTGAGGGCACTTACTTAGAGGTCTGAGATGAGGTGGGCCACATAGACACTCAACTTTTACCTGACCCAGTGAGTGCGTCAGGAACCCTCATGATGCCTGAGGTAGATCCCTTTTTTTTTTTTTTTCTAGAAGTCCAGTAATAAGGAGAGCTCCATGAAGGGCCTTAGTGGCCCTTCTGAGCAAAGCCAGATGAGCCTCAGTGACTCCAGCATGCCACCTACCCCAGTTACGCCCGTAACCCCCACCACGCCAGCATTGCCCACCACCCCCATCTCTCCTCCACCTGTGTCAGCAGTGAACAAAAGTGGCTCTACCACTGTGTCCGAGCCAGCTAAGTCAAGTTCAGGGTAAGCACCCGTGTTTCTTCTCTTGTCCTTTCCCGCCAGAGTCTTTTTGTACATGTGTACTGAGTGTTTGTGTTCTGGTTTCTTCCCCTTGGTTTTTCAGTGTTCTTCTGGTGTCCTCACCAACAATGCCACAGCTAGGAACAATGCTTTCCCCAGCTTCCATCCAGACTCCGCCCAGTTCTCAGGCCACTGCTCGGGTTGTGAGCCACTCCAGCTCAGCCGGACTGCCCCAGGTTCGGGTGGTAGCCCAGCCCAGCCTTCCTGCTGTTTCCCAGCAGTCAGTAGGGCCAGCACAGACACTACCACAGATGCCAGCCGGACCACAGATCCGTGTGCCAGTCACTGCTACACAAACCAAAGTAGTACCCCAGGTAAGTGGATGCTGCATGTCATGGGATACAGGGACTGTGTAGACCTAGAAGTGGGCTGGTTAGTGATTCAAACGGGTAGAGCTTGAGGAAGACCTAGAAGTCATATGTTGTTGGTGTTGATGATGAAGCTCTTTGAAATAACTCATTTAATGTTCAAAGCTTCAAGGGAAATGTCCAAAGCTGGAAAAGTACTTTTAGGTACTCTGTTTTGCATGTTGGAAACAAGATCTTCATTCTCATATCAAGACCCTGTAGAAGTGGAATGAAATTTCAAAGCTTGTGCTTCCAAATTTCCTTTGCCTTAGCTATGCCACTGATCACTTGTTTCACTCTTAGAAAGATTCATGTTTTTTGTCCCATTTTCCTCTCCTATATGTAAAATGGAAGAATCACAGTTGTCTTCAGTATATAGAAATGAAATACGATGTTAAATGTAAAACATTGTGAACATTATACAAATATATAAGAAATGCAGTGTACATTCCAGGGCATGGTGAGCTTCAGGCTCTGATAGCAATGGTACTTTGAGAACGCTTTCTGGCCGGGTGGTGGTGGCACACCTTTGATCCCAGCCAGCACTTGGGAGGAAGAGCCAGGGGGATCTCTGTGAGTTTGAGGCCAGCCTGGTCTACAAAGTGAGATCCAGGACAGCCTCCAAAACTACACAGAGAAACCCTGTCTCGGAAAAACCATATATATATATTTAGAGAGAGAGAGAGAGAATGCTTTTGGAGTGGAGTTGTGCAGGGTCCTTGCTTGCCTGGATGATCCCATTTTGGTGTGGATTCTTGACTTCACATTCTTGAACTAGGCAGTTGTGGCAACTGTTCCAGTCAAGGGGCAAGCTGCAGCGGCCTCAGTGCAGCGGCCTGGACCTGGGCAGACAGGGCTTACAGTGACGAATCTCCCTGCTGCAGTCAGCCCAGTGAGCAAGCCAGCCATGAGTTCTCCCGGGAACTCTGCTCCAAGTGCCTCCACGACAGCCGTCATCCAGAATGTCACAGGACAGAACATCATCAAGCAGGTATGTGGACCTGACTCTGAGTGGTGTCCTAAAGCTAAAGCAAAGGACTGATGGTATGGGATGATCCTGAACAGCTTTGTTGCCTGTCGAGAAGGGTTTGTTGTCTTTGACTCATGGTTTGGAGATTTATCAGGTGAGTGCCCCCCACCCCAAAGGCAGCCTTTACGTTCAGTATTTTGTAACTGGGGTTTGGATTTATGTTGCAGTTTTCCTGGGTTTGTGTAGTTAGCTCCCATGGCATATTTTACAGGGTTTTTAGTTTGTCACTTGTAAAGGTGGAATATACATTTGTTCTTTCTTGGCTGTGAATATGCAAGTGTGATCTTTGCACTTAAAAAATTGACACCTAGTACTTCTTGTGTGCTTCATTCCACTGTGTGGTTTATAGACATTAGCCAGTCTGTCATGGCACTGTATGTAGGTATTGTCACACCATTTTGTAGATAAAGAAATAGAGCCACACGATGACAAAATAGCATTTTTATTCAGTAGTTATGTATTGTCTTTGGGGAATTTAGGCATGTGCTAACAGACTGAACTAAGCCCCTTTGTGGAGCTCATATGTCACAGGAGTAGGAGACAAATAACTAGGTCAGCATCAGATAATAAGAAACACTGGTGTTTTGGGTAAAGATGGATAGACTATCATGTGCTATTTTAGCCGTGATGATGGGAAGTGGCTTCTCTGAAGAATGACATTTGAAGGAGATGAGTGAAGTTGCTATGCCATGTAG
The DNA here is from genome assembly GCA_902168425.1 of Peromyscus attwateri. Lineage (NCBI taxonomy): Eukaryota > Metazoa > Chordata > Mammalia > Rodentia > Cricetidae > Peromyscus > Peromyscus attwateri. The sequence goes on along the minus strand of CABHPP010122312.1, from coordinate 24,322 downwards.
TGGTGACCTGGAGATAAACTACTACATGTGTAGACCTGGAAGTTGAGGGTCTTACATCAGGAACACTTTTGAGGAGTGACAAGTAAAAACCATTGTGGCTGTAGCTTAGTGTACAAACAGTGCATTTGGTGCAGTTGACCGTGGTTACGGTATGTTGAGCTTTGATTCTGACTTAAATGTGACGATGAAGCACAGGCAGATTGTGGACTCCTCAGTTACCTGACCTGGTTTGTAGTTAATCCCTCGCTACTGGATATAATGCACTTTGGGGAACGAGAATGAAATCAAGACTATGTAGAGCAGCTGCAGCAGCCCAGGTGAGAGGTGTGGAAGGTGCTTGTTAGCTGTGGTAAGCAGGGAATATAGCTTGTGTGGTTTGCTGGTAGTTTGAATGTGAGTCTAAAAGAAAGACGTGTTCCTGTGGGCTCTGGATGGAATGGTTAGGTATAGTGGTATCATTTACTGAGGGAATAAAGTTCGAGTGTGGAGAATGTAGGACACGCAGACTTAGTGTATTCCAGAAGATTGGACAGCACCTGTACGGGGCATGGAAAGAAGTATGGATGAGACTCACTGTGGATAGATAGCTATTGAATGGATGGGACTGGGACCAGGACCTGCATTGTTAAAGGGATGTCAGACGAGGAAGCAGAAATAAGTAAATCTGAGTCATTTAAAAAGGAAGTTTGTTCTGGAGACAGCATAGAATTTGGACTGCAGTGTTGTGTGCAGGTGAATCATGAAGCAATCAGACTTGATGATGGGTTTTTATTTTGGTTTTGGTTTTGTTCTTTTGGATGGCCAGTATCGTTTGTATTTGCTTTCTGTGGTAGTGGTTCAGTAGAAGGGCCATCAAGAGGAAGGCTTGAGTAGACCAAAGGGTCAAACTATTACATGGTGGGCACTGTGAAGCTGGTAGTGATGAACCCAGGGAGTCTGACTCCAGAGCCCTTCTTGGAGCTAGTACACCACACTGTTGCTTAAAACAGGTGGGATAACTGTAAATAGATGGATTTGAGATACCAGAGGGTGGTGTGGGATGGGGACAATCAGATGTGCTGATAGTACTTGCTACATAGTGATGTAATGTTTTGTTGTTGTTGTTTTTGTTTTGTTTTGTTTTGTTTTTTTGGTTTTTCAAGACAGGGTTTCTCTGTGTAGTTTTGGTGCCTGTCCTGGCTCTCACTCTGTAGACCAGGCTAGCCTGGAACTCATAGAGATCCCCCTGGCTCTGCCTCCCAAGTGCTGGGATTAAAGGCGTGCACTGCCACCGCCCGCAATGAATAATGTTTTTAGCTCAAAAAAAAAACCAAAAAAAAAACAACAACAACAAAAATCCTGTGTGCCAGGCCTTTAATCCTAGCATTAGGGAGGGAGAGGCTGGTGAATCTCTCTGAGTTCAAGGCCAACCTGGTCTACAGAGCAAGTTCCAGGACAGCCAGGGATACACAGAGAAACCCTGTCTCAAAAAACTGGAAAACAAAAAAACAAAACAAAAACAAAAACACCCCAACAAAACGCCCAAATCCTTTGCTAAGTAAGTC
>CABHPP010122312.1:0-22678 GCA_902168425.1 Peromyscus attwateri | reverse complement strand
CACACACACACACACACACACACACACACACACACACACACGTACGTACTACGTTCCGGTTCTTGTGGGGTGGGGCCTTGGATTTACTTTCTAGCACCCTTTGTAAAGGCATGCCTCACTCCCGGCTTACCTGTACTGCAGGCAACTCGGCCAGAACTCCAGCTCAGTCTCTCCCATTCCTTCCTAAAGCCAGGAGAGGAGAGATAAGACTGACAAAGTAATTACATTTGAAGCTGGGTAAAGGGCATATGGTTTGTTACATTCTTCTTTACTTTTGTTTGTGTTTACCGTTTTTCAAAATAAAAAGTTCAAGATACATGAAGTGTATTGTATGCCTATGAGTGGAGGTTTGCCTAATCTATGACACCAGCTTAGCACTGTGAATCTTTTCATTGGAACTGTATTTCCCCATCCAGGTGTCAATCACTGGGCAGCTTGGTGTGAAGCCCCAGACAGGCAACAGCATTCCACTCACAGCCACTAACTTCCGCATCCAGGGTAAGGATGTACTGCGCCTGCCACCCTCTTCCATCACCACAGATGCCAAGGGCCAGACTGTTTTGAGGATCACTCCGGACATGATGGCCACATTGGCCAAGTCTCAGGTTACCACAGTCAAGTTGACTCAGGACCTCTTTGGGACAGGAAGTGGCACTGCAGGCAAAGGCATATCGGCTACATTACATGTCACTTCCAACCCTGTCCACGCAGCTGACAGCCCTGCCAAGGCTCCTTCAGCCAGCATTGCTTCATCTGCTCCAGCAGGTACTACCGTGGTCAAAGTAACTCCTGATCTCAAGCCAACAGAAACCTCGAATTCAGCTTTTCGCTTGATGCCAGCTCTTGGTGTGAGTGTGGCAGATCAGAAGGGAAAGAACACAGTGGCCTCTTCAGAAGCAAAACCTGCTGCCACAATCCGCATTGTGCAGGGTCTGGGAGTGATGCCTCCTAAAGCAGGCCAGACAATTACTGTTGCAGCACATGCAAAGCAAGGAGCCTCTGTTGCTGGTGGGTCTGGAACTGTCCATTCTTCAACAGTCTCCTTGCCCAGTATAAATGCCACTGTGTCTAAGACTGTGGCTGTGGCTTCTGGGGCAACAAGCACCCCCATCAGTATCGGGACTGGAGCCCCCACTGTGCGACAAGTCCCTGTTAACACTACAGTTGTGTCCACATCCCAGTCTGTGAGTAATGTTGATGGTAAAGATTTTAGACCTTTGCTCAGGAAACTATTTTCTGGAAGTTGATGGGTGTCTTAATTAGGGTTTCTGTTGCTCTGTTTAAAAGCAAATTGGGGAGGAAAGGGTTTATTCAGCTTACACTTCTACATTGCTGTTTATCATTGAAGGAAGCCAGGACAGGAACTCAAAGCAGGTCAGGAACCTGGAGACAGGAGCTGTTGCAGAGGCCATGGAGGAGTGCTGTTTACTGGCTTGCTCTTCATGGCTTGCTCAGCCTGCTTTCTTACAGAACCTGGGACCACCAGCCTAGGGATGGCATTGCCCAAAATGGGTTGGGCCCTCCCCCGTCAATAACTAATTAAGAAAATATCCTACAGCTGGATCTTTGGAGGCATTTCTCGCAATTAAGGTTCCCTTCTTTTGGATGACCCTAGATTGTATCAAGTTATCATAAAACTAACTAGCCAGAACACAGGATTTTGCTACATAGCCCAGGCTGGCTTAGAATTTGTTAGGTGCCTAAGCTGGTCCTGACTCTCCCTCCTTCATTCAGTCTTCCTCTCTCAGTCCGGCAACTGTTGGGATTGCAGGTGTGTACTGCCAAGGCCAGTCTGGGAAAGTTCTTCAGGTTCAACCCCTGTCCCTTAGGAGACTGACAACTAGGAAACTTGTCTGTCCATATCACTCCATTTGACATATAGATTTGGGTTGTTTGCTTTTGGAATACAATTTAGAAAAGTATAGCATGTGTATGTGTGTCCTTAAAACATAAAGAATAATATCAGAAGTATAGGGTAAAATACAAAATTTGCTTTACCTTCTGCTGTTCTGTCTTTATAAGGGCTAATGAATAATGTATTTATCCTTCCAGCCCTTTTCCTGAACACCCTTTGAATATACACCTAGTTAAAACTGTCTTGGGGATCATTATAGGCCATACTCAGATACTGACCATGTCCTTTTTAGTGATATAGTAATAGTAATAGTAATACATGGGAGAGCTTCTGTTGAGGGTCTGTTTTCACTGCTGCCAGTGCCACAGCAATGCTCTAGTGCAAGTATTTTTTTAGTATTTCTGAAGCATAGATAACTGAGTCTCAAAGATACACATATTGAAAAGTTTTGACATGCTAATTGTGCTCCCCAAAAGACTACCGGCTGCATATCGTTGTGTGCATAGAAAATATTTTCTTCAGTTTGGAACTGGGAATGTAGCTCAGTGGTAGAATAGTTGTTTAGCAGGCTCAAGGCTGTAGTTTTTAGCTTCAGTACTGCAGGGAAAAATATTTTTTTATATTTATTTATTTATTTTTTTAATTTTATATTCACTGATGTTTTGCCAGCATGTGTGTCTGTGTGGGGGTGTCAAGCTCTGGAACTGAAGTTATAGACAGGTGTGAGCCACCATGTGGGTGCCGGGAATTGAACCCAGGTTCTCTGGAAGAGCAACCAGTGCTCTTAACCGCTGAGCCATCTCTCCAGCCCCTTTCCTTCAATTGTGTCTTGGATTTTGGTTTTGTTCATTTCCTTCTTGGTGGTTTTGCTATATCCCTGACTGCATGGAACACTCTATGTAGACAAGACCCCCTTAGCTTTCTGGGTGCTAGGATTGTCACCAAGCCTGCTTTGGTCTGTCATCTTTTGTGTTGCTTTGTTTTTCCAGACAGGGTTTCACTGTGTAGCCCTGGGTGTCCTAGAACTCACTCTGTAAACCAGCCTGGCCTCAAACTCACAGAGATCCACCTGCCTCTGCCTCCCCAGTGCTGGGATTAAAGGCGTGCACCACCACCGCGTGGTCGGTCTGTCATCTTTTAACCAAGTATTTAATTTTCTCTGATTACTGCTACCAGTGTTTTCTTTAATGATTTCAAGGTTTTGTACCTGTGCCTTCTTTATCAGGGTGAAAAATAATAACCTCTATTTTCACAAAATTTTAAGTGTAGGAAAAAAAATAGCTTGTTAGTCATTTGAAATCATGATGCAAAGCTCAGAGTGTAGATCACTGAGATTTTTTTGCATTTTTCAGAAAATAGCTATGTACAGATCCATATAAAGGCCCTACCTATCTCCTGCTATCCTGCTGCCTGCTGCCATCTTGTAGTGCTCTTTAATGGCTAACAGTAGTGACCTGCTACTTTGTATCAGTTTCTGACTCACAAATAACTTGCTCATAGGCAATGTCCATTGTCATCCCCTCTTCCCTTTTTGAAGCATTCTATTACCACTTCTCTTGTATTTTTAAAGGCAAGTAAGATTTACACATGGTTACAAATTATCCAGCAGGTGTGGCTCAGTGTTAGAGTACCTGCTTAGCATGTGGGAGGCTTTAGGTTTCATCCCCAGTACTGGGGGAGGGGTGTTTTATCACTAACAAAGTGTCAGAAACTAGGCACCTAAGAGTGGGTGCTATAGTGACTGTTTTCTTTGCTCTAGTGCGGTGGGATGTTTGACCTCTGCATTCCCACATGGACACATTCTCTCTCTCTTTTCTTTCTCTCCTTGGGCCTTACTTTGGAGTTAGATTTTTTTTTCACTTGGCTGATTTTATTATTAGTGTCCCCTAACTAACCTCTCTGATCTCTGGAGAAGTGTGACTTGTTCTTATCAGATTGTCCTGCTGCTCACCCCTGTGAGCCTGCATCCCACCCCTGTGAGCCTGCATCCCTCTGGGGTGCTGTCCATTTTCTCTTTAACTCTAGAGGTTCACTGTCCTTCCTTACCATATAGCTGCTGAGTGTCTAGCACTATACCATGTGTTATGGATACCCAGACAGATAGGATTCACCAATCCAAGAGGCTTAGAATCTGGGACTGCTAAGTGTACAAACACTTTGTGGTTCAGGTGAGGGGTGTTTGTTTCCATGGTAGATGTGAATTATGAAAAGTCACATAAAGAAGGAGTGGGTAATTTCAGGTGACTTATTTCTCATAAATTGAGCTAATGCTTTCTATAGGAAATGTAACTGATTAAAGAGTTTGCACTGGTGCTTCTACCAAATGTTTATGAAAGAAATAATGTAACAATAGTCTCAATTTTCTTCTAAAAGTAGAAGCCGTGGATTTATTTAATTTATCAGTGAGGTCTGCATCATCATTACACCAGAACCAGATGTAGACATTGCAGTAAAGCAAAGCTGTAGACCAGCAGCTTTCATGACTCCAGATAGAGAAGTTCATGCAAATCCAGCAGTATATAAGGAATCATACTCAGGAGCTGGAGAGATGGCTCGTGTTAAGAGCATTTGTTTTTGCAGAGGACCCAGCATCCATACAGTGGCTCTTAACCATTCATAACTCAAATTCCAAGGGGTTCAGTGTCCTCTCTGGCTTCCAGTAGCATGAGGCACACATGTAATACACATACATACACATTGGTAAGACACATAAAATTAATAAAAAGCTTTTTTAAAGACTTATACTCTTAATAGTCAGATTTTATATTGCTCTGACAAAATACCTGTTGTAAACGAGGGAGAGATTAACTCAGGGTCATAGTTGCCGAGGTCTCCGCCCCAGTCTAGCTCTGTTGATTCTGGGTCAGTGGTGAGGCAGAAAGTCATAGTGGTGGGGGCCTGTCTCAGAGGCTGCTCACCTCACGAGAAGACGCGTCAGTGAAGCAGGCGTCAGGGAGTCAGTCAGGTGTAACCTCAAAAGCACACTCCTGATTTCCTCCAGCGAGGCTCACCTCTTAAAAGTTTCTGCAATCTTCTAAATTAGTCAGTATATGCGCCTGTGGGTGACATTTCATATTTAAACTATAATGTTGCCCCCCTTGTCCCCAAATGCTCCTAGTTACACACATAACACAAAATGCAGTTTCCGGCATTGTTCAGAAGTTCCGGTCTGTTAGCTGAGTGGGTGGTGCATTTCTGTAATCCTAGCACTAGAGAAGCTGAGGCAGGAAGACTGAATTGAGGGACAGCCTGGGCTATATAGAGAGACCCAGTCTCAAGTCCCATTTCCCCCAACTCCCAAGTCCAAAGTCTTCTGAGACTTAAGGCAAACTTGGAGCTTGAGCCCTTTGTGACAAACAGGCAGTTGCTGTTCTTTAGGTAGTGGAACAAGTGACATGTAACTTAACATGTAAGCAAGTTTCCTGGAGTTACTGGGTTCTGACTGCAGTAATATTAGAACCCTTGGGGGAATGGGGATTGGAGGTGTCTGTACTGCTCTGGCTTCTCTATAGGCACTACCTGGTTTGCTGTATCTCTTTCTAGCTCACAAAAGCTGATTGTTTTCTTTGTAGGGGAAGCTGCCTACAAGGATCACAGTTCCTCTGTCTGTGATTAGCCAGCCAATGAAGGGCAAGAGCGTGGTCACAGCCCCTATCATCAAAGGCAACCTTGGGGCCAAGTGAGTGCTGTTGTGGAAGAGCAAATGCAGTTGTTGCAGAATGGGAAGATGGTTGGCGCCTGACATTTTCATCAGTAACACACATCGAATCCCCAGTACTATTTTTGAATGCAATGATTAAGGCATAAAAGAGCCATTCTGTGCCCAGCTTATATTGTAGAGCAGGGAGAGAATACAGCGGGAGTAATAAAACAGTAATATATTGAGTGGTAGAAAATGAGGAAGATGCAGGATGTTGGGTGGGACGGCTGGAGGAAGTTGGGATGGCTGGAGGAAGTTGGAGGATCAAAGGATCCTCCTTTAATATTTGAGCCTGAGCTTAAGACAGCTTGGTGAATGCTGGTTTCTTCTGGCCCTGACGTAAACAGAGATAAAAGGCCGATGCAGTCATTCTGGCATTCTTAGTCATGATGAAGCTGTTCGAGGCTGTGGGGATGGCCTTTTTCTTTCCTAAGAGACAGAGTTTACTTTGGTGCTGAGGTATGGGAGTATGCTGGAGTCCAACTCTGACCTGTTCCCACCTATCGAAGGGTTCTTAGGAGAGAGGAATGAAGAAATATTAGGTAGAAAGATAGAAAGAGATGGTAAGAAAGACAGAGACACAGGATAGCTTTGGGAGGGCCCTGGGTCAAAACCGAGTTACCCAGTCCTTTATTCAAAAGGGCTTTTTATAATATGACAAGGGGAGAGGCAAAAGCCCCCACCTTTACAAGATCAAAGCACACCATACAGCCAAGTGTAGACCTTTCAAACACCTGGTAACCACGCCTATGGCCAAATCATCCCATTACGCAGCCCTGCTGGGTAAAGCAAGCCCAGATTCTCTGACCTTGAGTGAGGTCTCGCTAGATGGCCTCTGTGAGCCTCTACACTAAGGCTGGCTCACACCTGTACTCTCTGTAGTGCTCTCAGTGCTGGTTCCCATGTGTCCAACTGGGAGAGTTTCTTGCCAGGGACACATGCTTCCTGGCAGTGCCTGCTATGTTGTCCACTACTCTGGAGGCTCCTGCCATGCAAAGTATAGAAGTTTAGAAGAAAGGTAGCCCTAGTATGAGATTCCATTTGAATCCAGAAGGCTGAGGTTTTTACTGGGCATCAGGCCTCTTTATTGCCCTTCATTTAGTATGTGACTTCATTCTGAGCCAGAGCAATGTGGTCATGCCTTACTTCTGTTTCCCTTCCTCAGTCTCAGCGGGCTGGGTCGCAACATCATCCTCACAACCATGCCAGCAGGTACTAAGCTCATTGCTGGCAATAAGCCAGTGAGTTTCCTCACTGCCCAGCAGTTGCAGCAACTTCAACAACAAGGTCAGGCCACACAGGTAAGGTCTCATGCAGACTGTCGACCATCTCAGGCTTGTCTGTTTCCTTGGCTTTTTTTTTTTTTTTTTTTAAACCTTTTTTTTTTTAAAGATTTATTTATTTATTATGTATACAGTGTTCTGTTTGTATGTATGTCTGCACACCAGAAGAGGGCACCAGATCTCATTATAGATGGTTGTGAGCCACCATGTGGTTGCTGGGAATTGAACTCAGGACCTCTGGAAGAGCAGTCAGTGCTCTTAACCTCTGAGCCATCTCTCCAGCCCCCTCCTTGGCTTTTCTTAATTGATGAGCCTTCTTGCAGTTCACTGATGAGACCTCCTCTCTTTGTAAGCAGGTGCGCATCCAGACTGTTCCCGCATCCCATCTCCAACAGGGCACAGCTTCTGGATCCTCCAAAGCAGTCTCCACTGTTGTTGTGACCACTGCTCCATCTCCTAAACAAGCGCCTGAACAACAGTGACCGAGAACAGAGGCAACTTGAGGAGACCAGGCCTCGTGCATCTCGGCTGACAGAAAGGAGCAGGGAGGTTGCTTCATTCCTCTGAGCTCTCCTGCTTGAGGCAGGGTGGTGAAGGGTGATGGCAACTGTGGCCTAGATTCTGCAGCCACACTCCAGAATGAAGCCCTGACAAGGTTCCATTTTAGGGTTCCAGGGCTGCCCTGTCTAGTCCAGAAGGAGAGAACATCAGAGTCATGGGAGGTGACAGTCACACAGGCCAGAGTTACCTCCCGAGTGTTGGATGCCCAGGGAGCAGGCCTGCCAGTTGGTAAGCGGGCCAGCAGTGAATAAGCCTCATTCTGTGTGAGGATTTTACTTTTTAGTTTTTGATCCTCTTGGTGACTTGTCCAGATGTGAGTTTTGTGTCCAGAAAATTTTGTGTAACTTATTTTTTTAAAGAACTTACTGTGCATCTTTTATCAAATAGAAGCCTGGGCTTTAGTGCCCCTAAACTGATCCCTTACTCCTTTTGCCAGAATGAGAGCATAACAAGACTCTGACCAGGTTGTTGGCTTACTTGATAATGAGGAGTTATATAGTAGGGGAATGTAGGCCATGAGGTCAAGGGAGACTAGTTTGGCACCACTTACTACAGATGAGTGTCGGGATCTTGGGTGTCCCTGTATCTTCATTTGTGGGCATTGTCCTTGACAAGCCTGTTCATGTGGAAGTTCAGAGCTGTTGGACAGGGAGTAGGGGATGCTGGCCGAGATGCTGCTCTCACAGTGCACTTGCTTACAGCCAGAGATTGCACATTCTGTCTGCTGTACAACAGCAGTTGCAAACCAGACCTTTGAAGCCGGTCACTTGACTGGAAAATAGAAGAAATAGTGGAGGTGGGGACAGCGTTAGGCACTACCTGGCAGTGCCAGCTTCAGGAGAAGTAAGTCTGAGTTTGCCGTTTTTATTCCTGGCCATTTCACACTTCTCAGTCACCACCAGCCACAGACAGCTCAGCGGGATACTTTTTAAAGTCCTACGTACTTGGTGTACTGGTCACATCTTACATGTCCTGCTGTGGTGCAGGGGCAGGTGGGAAAGCCTTTCTGTAGGGACAGGGCTTCCCTGTCTCTTTGTGAAAGTATCCAAATTATTAAAAATGTATCTTTCGTCTCTGTGCCTTTAATTGTTTTCTTTTGTGGGGAATTAGAGCTAGGGCCACAAAGAATAGAAATGGCCTGGTTTAAGTGGTAGTTAGGTTGAAACTGGGTTATTTAGCAAGTTGCTGAGACACAGAAAAGGATTAGAGTGGTTTGGGCTGCAGAGTGGCTTTACAGTTGCACTAGATTCTTACAGCAGTTTTGTCCCTTAGAATTGTCAGCCCTCGTTGACAGTAAGAAGACACAAATCTGAGAGAAGGAAGAAGAGCACTTGGTCTTGGAATCTGAGGCAGGTCCCAGTGCTGGAGATGTAACTTAGTGGGGAGAGAGCACCAGCAGGCATACTAGAGGCCCAGGTTGGATCCCCAGCACTCCTGGATGGGATGGTAGAGTCACATAAGCCTGTAATGTAATCTCTTCTCTAGAGGTAGAAGCTGGAGGATTAGAACTTCAGACTCAGGCTTGGCTCACTTCAGCTGGCTAGAGGCCCACCTAGGTGCTACATTAGAAAAGTTAAGTCCTCCCTCGTCGGATCCCCTGTGTGCTGTACTCTTAAGGAAGACTCACTGGGATGTTTCCTGGCGAAACTTAAGAGTAATTAGAGTTTGGTGGGAAGCCTGGCTCTCAAACCACAGGAGACAGGATGAAATGAAATCACAGTCTCGATAGGTGCCTAGAGGCCTGGCCTGGGAATTGACTGAGGTGATGACAAGTGAGAGGACCATGGGGGGTGGGGGGGAATAAAAGTTACCTGTGTGTTTTGTATTTTTGGATGTCATATTTCACACAGAAAATGGTGTGATAGTTTCTAGACAACAATAAGAGAAGGTAGGAGATATTCTCTCTTAGATATTTATTGTTGGCTAAAACCTCTTTTGATTTTACTTAGCAAATTCCATAAAAGTAACTCTTGCATTCAGCTTCAGATCTATTCCAAACTTTCATATACTGAAGTTACCTGATTGCCCATCTGATTAGTACATGCAGATGTATTGGATATGTATATCCCAGAGAGCATAGATTTAAAATGCAGGCTTATTTCATGATGCCACTTTGTAGGGTTGACTCCCCAGAGAGTCTAGTTTTGGTACTTCCTAGTGTGTTGTTAGAATAGTATAGATAAGAGACCTCCTACTGGAGTTGGCTACAGCAAGAGAGGTAATTAGAATTAGTGCCTAGCTGGGCAGTGGTGGCGCTTGCCTTTAATCCCAGCATTCGAGAGGCAGAGCCAGGTGGATCTCTGAGTTCGAGGCCAGCCTGGTCTACAGAGCTAGATCTAGGACAGGCACCAAAACTACACAGAGAAACCCTGTCTCAAAAAACAAAACAAAACAAAAAAATTAGTGCTCAGTAGTACAATTGAGGAATTACATCAGGAGAATAATAATACTGTAATTAGTAGCTCTCCAGTTAGGTTAATTGAGGGTGGTAAGGCTAGGTTTGCCAGGCTAGCTAGGATTCATCAGATGGTTATTAGTGGGAATACTGTTTGTAAACTTAGAGTTGTGATTATAGTTCAAGTGTGGATTTGTTTATAATTAGTGTTTGCTAAACAGTAAGGATGAGGTCAGTCCATGGGCAATTATTAGTGTGGTTGCTCCTACAAAACTTCATGGGGTTTGAATCAATGGCTGCAATTACTAATGCTATATGGCTCACTGAGTGTAGCATGAATCTTAAATGGTCTTATTAATAAAATCAAATCCAGGGCCAGGTATTGGCGTGAATGCTGCAAGATCAGAGAAGCAGAACAAGCCACAGCTACCTCACCTTGCCAGTTCCTCAGCTGATTCTGTTTCTTCAGACTAGAAGCCTGTAAGTCCTTATCCAAAATGGGTCTCAGCTGAACTGGTGCTCAAAAGCCTAAAAGCTTAACCAGCCAAAAGCTTCTAGTTTCTGGACTTCATGCCTTATATACCTTTCTGCTTTCTATCATCACTCCCTGGGATTAAAGGCGTGAATCACCATGCTTGGCTGTATCCTTGAACACACGGAGATCCAGATGGATATCTGCCTCTGGAATGCTAGGATTAAAGGCGTGTACTATCAGATCGTGTATGACTGAGTGAGGTAAAGTTAAGGGGAGGAGAAGAGAGTTTAATGTTCCTGTTGAGTTTTGAATGAAGATAAGTGCAGTGAGTAGCAGGCTGGGTCCAGCTAGTGTGTAAAATAAAGTCCAGCGTTTCATCATTCTGTTTGATTACCTCATTGGGTAAGTGTTGGGATTAGGGTAGCTTCAAATAAGATATATAATTAATTCGTTTGCAAGAGAATATAATTAGTAAAATTTGTAGAGATACCAGTATGGAAATGTAAGTTTTTTTATTTAGTTCTGTTTCCTTTTTGGTGTGGTTTTGGCTGGCCAGGAATATTAGAGGTAGAAGTCATGTTTGGAGAATAACTAGCGGGGAAGATAGTGAATCAATGGAAGATAGTAATGAAAAATTTAGGTTATTTATATCACTTTGTCATAGGGGGATTATGATTAGGAAGCTATGAGAGGTCACATTAATTCATATATTTTTATTGTTTGAGAGTCAAATGAGAGGAAGTAATAGGGAAGGGAAAATAATTTTTAGCATTGTAATAGGTTGAGATTTTGTACATAGTCTGTGCTATATGTATTTGATCCCTTGACTAATAGGGTTAGTCCTATAGCCGCTTCACATGCTGCAAAAACTAGAATTATGATAGGAATTGAGTACATTATTATTGAGTGCAAGTGAAGGGATGTAATTGTGGCTATAATGAATAGTGCAAGTATTATGCCCTCTAGGCATAGGAGTGTAGATACAAGTTGGGATCAAAATATAAGTGTCCCTCAGAGAGAGAAAATGAATGCCAGTGTAATATTAAGAGCCACAGATGTCATCTTGGTAATTATGATAGATAACCATAATCTAATGAGTCAAAATCATTTAAACTAATTACCAATTCTATTCATTCTAGGCCTTTTTGTAGTCATTCATAAGCACCAGTATTTTAACGTGTGCTTTCTTCATACATAGACCTCAAGGGGTTCCAGGTAGGCAGTGGGGCAGCTGTGGTGGATGTTTTGCAGGGAATAGCTCTTACAATACAGTGGCATCATTGATCCTCAGCTTCTGGTGGACAGATTGGTAAAATTACTCAGACCATGTATCCAAGACAGGATTTAGTGAAAAGCATCCTGATTGACTTGTACTTTAAGATACCTGTGTGTATCTGTATTTTTGTGAGTATATGTCATGTATGTGCAGGGACTGGTGGAAGTCAGAAGTCATTCAGATGGGGGAGTTGGGAACTGAGCTCAGGTCATCTGGAAGAGCAGGAGGTGCTCTCCAGCCCCGTGGCTTGTACTTTAACACTGTTTAAGAATGTTTTGCCAGGGCTGATCTTTCAATAAAGGTACCCCAAACCACTGGTTAGAGATACTGAGGGAGACCAGCTCCCTCTTTTTCCCCCAGGGTACTCTTGAGGAGGGAGAAGTGAGAAGTATGTAGATAGAAATATAGAGAAGAGAGACAGTTAGAAACACATCTGTCTTAGGTCATCCCTTTCAGCCAGACAACCCTTACCTGACTTGAAGATACACTTTATATCAAGTGTCCTCTGGCTTAGGTTGGGAAGCTGGAAAGAAGAACGTTGTCCATCCCTGACTCTCAGCCTCTGGCAGGAGGGGGTACTGAGCTTAGCTCTGGCCCAAGTTCCTATTGAGCTTACAACCTCATCTCCATAACAGGAATAGAGAATGATAAAGATGGCATTTCTTTTTTGGAATGAGTCTTGAGATGGCTATAACAGTGCCAGGCCTTTTTTAAATCAATAAACTCTTGATGCAAACCACATCATGTAAATTACATCAAACTTAAATATTCCTTTAGCTTTTAACAAACTCTGGTTCATTAGCATCAACAATTCTAGTATAAACATTACATATTTACAACTAGCATGACTATTTACTAAATGTGTTTACACTTCTTACAAACTTACATCACTATACATATTTACAACTCTTTTTGGTTTGTTTGTTTGTTTGTTTTTTGAGACCGGGTTTCTCTGTGTAGTTTTGGTGCCTGTCCTGGATCTAGCTCTGTAGACCAGTCTGGCCTCAAACTCACAGAGATCCGCCTGGCGCTGCCTCCCGAGTGCTGGGATTAAAGGCGTGTGCCACCACTGCCTGGCATATTTACAACTCTTTACAAGCATACTTATTTATACTTATCACAAACATATTCAAGAGCAAACAATATATAGTTGTACTACGTTTCCCAGGTTGCCTTTTAGGTATGCCACACTTCTCATTTCTGTTTACACAGTCTGTGTGGTTTGTGTTCATACTGAAATCAAGCTTCTGCTTTTTTTTTTTTTTTTTTTTTTTTTTTTTTAAATCAAGGGAGGTTTTTTTTCCCCCTAAGCTCGCATTAGGACAGGTGTACTTTCCTAAATGTACCTTTCACCTCATCCTGTCCCCAAGCAGATTGCTCTGTCTGGCTGCACGCACTCAGCGCTTATTGCCAGAGGCAAAAACCCTTCAGGTCTTCACTCCCTCTCCTCACTGGATCAGTGAGGGAAAACAAAAACACTTGAAACTAAGCCTTTTCAGAAAGGTCTTTTCCCTGCTAGAAAAGAGAGGTTTTCTCCCAGATCTTGGTTTTGTCATTGCGTATCTCCTCCCCCAGCTGCAAAGCCCCTGATGCCACCACCACAGCTCTGCTTTGCTGATTCCTCCGCCTGCACTTTCCTGAGTGTGTATGGCTAGGTTCTAGCTGCAGGGGGATTTCTGGCTAGGGTCTGAAGTATCTGCTGATTTTCTAATCTTAGCTTGAAAGAGACAGTGCTAACAGAGAATTTTCCATGTTAGAGCAAACCACAGGTGATTTTTCCATAGATGTCCTTAAAAGGTGAATCTAATTTTGTCTTTACAGAAAGAGAAAATCTGAGAAGCAAAGACCTGAAAGACTTTTTAGTTTTTTAAAGAGAGATTAAGTATTCCCCAAGAAAGCTTTGAGTTTTTGAGAGAGAAAGACTACCAAGTTTTCTCAAGACTTCTGTTCTCTAAACTTTTGACTTCATGGTCAAGAGGGAACTAATTCTGATGGTACGGTGTTTCTATACCATGGCAGTGTCAGCAGAGTGAAAATTTTATTTCATCTACATTCACCTCAGGGAAAATTTCTTTCCTCTGCTGTTTGGGACTTAAACTGTCCACAGGCCAAAAGCTTCCATAGGAATCTTTTTTCTGTCCATTTTTTCTCCTCTTTAATAGATTTTTCTGATGCTCCCCAGGATTTTGTGTTCATAGCTCCATAGTTGGAAAATCAAGGACATAGTTCTTCCATCTTGTTGCTTATCTTATTTTCTTATCCAGTATTCTTAATCTACCTTTCTCTAAATTCTTTCTTTTACCTATATTCTTAAATTCTACCTTGCTTTTTTCCCTTAATTTTTTTTTACCCTTTCTTTTTTTTTTTTTTTTTTTTTTTTTTGGTTTTTCGAGACAGGGTTTCTCTGTGTAGCTTTGCGCCTTTCCTGGAACTCGCTTGGGAGACCAGGCTGGCCTCGAACTCACAGAGATCCGCCTGCCTCTCCCTTAATTTTTATAGATAGAATTTTAAGAGAGAGAGAGAGGGGGGGGAAAGAAAAACCTTGATAGAGAGAAATATACGCTGCAGCCTCACTTGGGCATCTTTCAGCCCCTTTCACTCCCCAAAATAGATTACCCCTGCTTTAACTTCCGTAACCGGACATGCCCTGACTTCCCACGGGACCCTCCAACCCTCCTTTCACCAAGTCCCTGGTCCCTGTTCAGGCGCCATTTGAGTGAAACCAGCTCCCTCTTTTTCTCCCAGGGTACTCTTGAGGAGGGAGAAGTGAGAAGTCTGTAGATAGAAATTTAGAGAGAGACAGTTAGAAACACAGGATAGCTTCAGAAGGGCCTGGGTCAAAACCCATCAGCCCCTTCTGTCTCTTCTAAAGGGCTTTTAAAGGAATGCCAAGGGGTGGAGCAAAAGACCTCCCGTCAGCACAGCCAAGTGCAGACCATCCCAGACACCTGGTGACCATGCCTGTGGTCAAGCCATCCCCTAATGCAGTCCTGCTGTGTCAAGCTCAGATCTCACCAGGAAGCTTTTGTGGGCTACCACAAGATACAAAAATAATTTTTTTAAATAAATTTTTTTATTTAAAAAAATTTTTCTTTCCTTTTACATACCAACTCCTGTTCCCCCTCCTTCCTCTTCTCCTGCTACCCCCCACCTACCCTCAGCCCACCCCCATTCCCTCCTCATAGAGGGTAAGGCCTCCCTTAGTAGTCAACATAGGCTGGCATACCAAGTTGGGGCCAGACCTAGCCCCTCTCCCCTGCATCAAGGCTGAGTAAGGCATCGCACCATAGGGAACGGGCTCTAAGAAGCCAGTTCGTGTACCCAGGATAAGTCCTGGTTCCATTGCCAGGGGACCCACAAACACATCAAGCCATGCAACTTTCACCCACATTCAGGGAGCCTAGTTTGGTCCCATGCAGGTTTCCCAGCTGTCAGTTCAGAGTCCATGAGCTCCCACTAGCTTGGTCAGCTATTCCTGTGGTTTTTCCCATCATGATTCTGAACCCCCTTGCTCTTATAATCCCTCCTCCCTCTTCTGCTGAACTCCAGGATCCTGGCCGAGTGCTTGGCTGGAGTTGTTCTAATTACAAAAATAAATTTTAATATTTTATATTTAATTGTATGGCAGTCCCTCAAGAATACTGTTTCTTTGTTCTGCCAATATAAAAAGTCTCAAGTACATCTTTTTCTATGAAAATAAAACAGGAAATAAGTTCCTTTTCCAACCTGGACCTGAGGAAAGAACCAATTTTGTATTGTTGCTGGTGAATGGGTCTTTAAATATCTGATGAATGAGTTGGGTTCTTGTTCAGCTGTCAAACCAAGAGGATCCTTGAAAAGGGAGCCCAAGAGCTCTCTAATACCTAGTTTTCAAATTATTCTTTTTTTTTTTTTTTTGGTGGAGCTGAGGATCGAACCCAGGGCCTTGCGCTTGCTAGGCAAGCACTCTACCACTGAGCTAAATCCCCAACCCCTTCAAATTATTCTTAATCGTACATGAGACTTTCTGCAGTCCAGCTAGCTAACCTGAAGAACTTTCTGTAAATTATCTCTGTTGGTTGTTTATGAAGGGACGGGGCATGGAATGTGAGAAAGACACCAGACTTTCAAGTCATAGTGTTGATGGGTTTTGCCAGTTTGTAGCTAAAAATTTGTCCTTATACTGACCAACCTCAGGAGGACATCGCATGCTTAAATTACAGAGGGTTGTGAGGCTCTGCTGAGGTGGAGTGCATCCCAGCATCACAGGATGCTGCACAGTGAAGGGTGTTACTTGATCTTGAAGACCCTTCAACTTCAGTCAGCACAGAAGCCCCTTTTTACACAGGAACTAATGTGTATGTTTAGTTTCCCATGTTATATTGTGGCTTTGTATATACTATTTCCTATGCCTGGTGTACCTTTTCTAAAGGTCCAACTCGCCATTTCTCCTCTGCTCCTTCCTCTGTGGTTTGTGTGTGGTCCTTTTTTTTTTTTTTCAGGTTTATTTATTTGAATTTTATGTGTGTGGGTGTTTTGCCTGCATGTATGTATGTGCCCCACATGTGTGTCTGATGCCCCTGGAGGTCAGAAGAGAATAACAGATCCCCTGGAACTGGAGTTCTAGGTGGTGAGCTGCCATGTGGGTGCCTGAAACCAATCCTGGGTCCTCTGGAAAAGTAGTAAATGCTCTTAAACGCTGAGCCATCTCTCCAGCCCCTGTACTTTTGTTTGTTTGTTTGCTGTTCTGTTTGTTTATTTATTTATTGAGACAGGGTTTCTCTGTGTAGCTCCTGGTTGTCCTGGTACTCAATTTGTAGACCAGGCTGGCCTTGACCACCTGTCTCTGCCTCCCAAGTGTTGAGATTAAAGGCATGTGACGCCACCACCACCACCCAGCCTGCCCCTGAACTTATTTTGTGTGTGTGTGTGTGTAATTTATTCATTATGCATACAGAGTTCTGCCTGCATATATCCCTGCAGGCCAGAAGAGGGCACCAGATTTCATTACAGATGGTTGAGAACCAACCTGTGGTTGCTGGGAATTGAACCCAGGTCCTCTGGAAGAACAACCAGTGCTCTTAACCTCTGAGCCATTTCTCAGCCCCAGCCCCTGCACTTCTTAAGAGTGCCCATCACACTGCCTAACGATAGCCTCAGGAGTTCTCTCTTACATTATACTGTCAATTCCTTGATGGACATCTCATTAATCCTTGCAAACATTTCAGTGCTAGGATGTTTAATAAATACTTGTTGAGGAAAGTTATAAAAAATAAACCACACAAAACAAAACATTCAGAATCAATAGCACAACATCAAGTCTATATTAAGAATTCAAAATCCTTACCCTTTGGTTTTAGCTGTTTTAAAATTGAAGGCCTTCGATAAACTGATTTCCCCCCTCTATTTAACGGGTACAGACTTGCTATATAATGTCCTTCAATGGGATAATGTTGAGGAATCAGACAGAGTTTCAGCTCTCAGCTGAACTATGAACTATGAACTAGCTACTTAATATAAGAAAATTATCTTTCACCTAATTTTATCTCTAATCAAGGCCAAAATGCAGTACTCTGGTATGACTTACTAGATAATGTTTAAAAAGTTAACACTTCAAATACCAAAGCTTGTAGCTGAAGTTATCGTGGAGTTGCCTTAATAATTTCACAAATAAAATCTCGTGAGTTTCTTTATTATTTAAAAAACATATTAGAATTTGACTCTGAATTGTTGAAGGCACTATCTGTCATTCCCTAAGTCCTGACACATTTCTGAAAAGAAAGGACCTGCGTGATTGAGAGAAGAGGGGCAAGTTGTCCGAAGCAGCATGTAATGTCCTGTCAGAGTCACAGTTCACTTCATCCACACAGTCACGTCCTTCCTGTTGGAGGTGTTCAGAGTCTTACAGCAATTCCTCCACAAGAACAGGCTTGCTACTGAAAGGGGTTCACTTTTCTGTATGAATGGTATTACTCTAATACAGACTTTGTAAGTTCAATTCTACTTAAATATCCAAATAGCATGGCACATAAAAAACACCTGAGGTCTATTTTCCTGTATCTGAGCCTCTGGCTTTGTATTAGATGAGGAATGCAAATATGGAGCACTAAGAGCACACTAAAGCAAGCCTTAAAGTAGAGGGGACATGCTACATTGACTCCAGCTATTTGCAAAGGATGTGAGGTCTCCACTTCCCCAAGGCCTGATGTCACTCTTCATCCGAGCCACTCAAAAGCGCTGACTGGTAAGTGTGGTCAGACTTGAGCTTCTGAATCCCAATGATTTCTCCTTCTGCATGTCTCTTCACCCGACTCAGAAAGCTGTGGTAGACAGAAGAACCATTAAATCAGACATTAAAGTCCTCTGTTCACTAACTCCATGATGTAAAAGAACAGCAGAACCTTTTTTCAGGTGTCTATTAAACATGGTGATAGCACATCTACACATGTGCCTTCTCAGGATTCTATTCACAGTAGAGAAAAAAACTCAATGGTAACCAAAATATCCCTGAGGCTAGATTTAGTGGATCTAGGCCTCTTACCATCTAGCTATTTTACTGACCAGAAAGTAGAGCTGGAGGAAACTTTTTTTTTTTTTTTTGTCTCTGGGGTTCTTCTGGGTGAAGTCTATCTCCTTTGAGTCTAGGGAAATAAATAAGACCTGGGGGGAAAAGTCAGGGGCAGCTTCCACAGTAGCAGGTCTCTATAATAACACATGCCAAATTTCAGTTTTGTTTCCATTTAGTCGTTGGTCAAATTACTCAGCCTTTTGGAGCCTTGTTTCCCCATTTGTTAAAAACGAAACAAACAGTGAAGTGAGGAGGGCTAAAGGGGTCAGTATGTGGTGCCGGACGGTAAGTGCAAGGAGTCAACAGTTCTATAGTCTGTATGAGGTTAAAAGGGAATTAGAAAGCACTTTCTGCTCTCGGACATATTTTGATGTCTGTATATTTAGGAAGTAAGCAAAACAAGTCTGGAAGTACGTGATAGGTCCACCAAACCAGTGACAGCAGGGACTTCAACCCAGGCCGATTGCTGGCTTGAGGATTGCCCTATTATACACCAGCTTAAAATCGGAACTGTACTTGAAACCTGGGCTTAGCATGACCAGTCAGGTAGCTTTATATAGCGGAGCCTCCTTCCACTCACTGGCAAGTGAGAGTTGTGGTAACGGCCCTACAAATGAAGAGTGCTTTGTGCAGAGCTTAGCGTGAAATTGGCAGTCATTAAGCAGTAGAAGTTAACCACCAACACTTCGAGTCCAGTTAGGGAGAAAAAACTGGACAAAATTCGTTTCAAACATACCAGTAAACAAGAGAGTAGTTGATGGCTGTGATGCAAAGGGCAACCAAGTAATGCCAGCAGAAGCACATGGTGATGAACATGACATTGTCCATGTCTTTCTGGTCCCATTCTGGTGTTCCAAAGGGTGGGAACAGGACAAATCCAATCTGTAGGAGCAGAGGAGAAAGTTTCTGGTTGGTTGTCTGAGAAGCAACCTGATTGTCTCCATGGTCCACAGAGTGGCTCTGTATGTTCTACACTATCTCAATTCCTGCATGAGTCACACCACAAGCCCTATCCACACAGGAAAGTTAAGTTTGGTTGTTGTATAGGATGATTTAAAAATAACTAAACTTGGGCTGGAGAGATGGCTCAGAGGTTAAGAGCACTGGCTGCTCTTCCAGAGGTCCTGAGTTCAATTTCCAGCAACCACTTGGTGGTTCACAACCATCTGTAATGAGATCTGGTGCCCTCTTCTGGCCTGCAGTCATACATGCTGTATACATAATAAATGAATAAATCTTTAAAAAAAATAACTAAACTTTAGGGCTTGCGTTTTATATGTGTACTTTAGTAAATACAGAGTACCAGTCAGTGTACCAGCAAGCTATTAGTGGAGAAAAATTGCATAGGTCAAGGGGTGGTGTGGGGATAAAAAGGTCATCTGGACCAGACACCACACCCTTACTCCCTACCCCCACTTTATCTGCTGTATTTTCAGGCAACAAGTCACTTGGGCATTTTTCTTGGGCATTTCCGAGGGGGCTTCTCAACCCAGACCATATGAGGAGCTTGAATGTGGGTGATCACCTGCCAGAACCAGGTTCCCTGAAGAATAAGGAGACTGGTTCGGAAAAGCTCCAGCACAATATTATCCCGTAAGATCACCTCCAGGAGGATACTGATGCTTGCTCCAAACAAACCAAACAGCAGGAGTGAGTGGATGTGCTGGTCCAGGGGAGGTCGGTTGTGAACGTGGTAATAGAAGAGAAAACCTGTGCAAACCAATGATAGCCATCAGAAACTTGCTTGTTTCTACTTAAGATTCACTCTGGCCTTTCCTGATTATTGGAATTTCCCCCCCTATACTTAAATCAACATTCTTTAACATTTCAGGAAGCCAGTTTACATGACATTAACCGGCAGCAAACACATGCAGACTGTTCACTTTGTGGGTCTGTTGAGACTATAAAAGAATGTATCTGGCCGGGCGTTGGTGGCAATCCCAGCACTCGGGAGGCAGAGCCAGGCGGATCTCTGTGAGTTCGAGGCCAGCCTGGGCTACCAAGTGAGCTCCAGGAAAGGCGCAAAGCTACACAGAGAAACCCTGTCTCGAAAAACCAGAAAAAAAAAAAAAAAGAATGTATCTGTCTGCAGATCCCATGACAAGCAATACAGAGTAGGTGATATAGGTCAGCTATGGTGCTGGTTTGTAAGAAGTTGGATGAATGAGTGAACATCCACACGCACGTATGTCTTGAGAACTGATTTTCTGAGAAAGTCATTATACATTAATATTTCTTTTAAATTTTGATCTCTGGTAAATTCAACTTATCCATTTTTCTTTCCCTTTCTCCATCCAATTTACCTTCATTGAATACTGCCATAGCTAAAACCACTCTGTCTACCCCCAGGGGCACAATGTTGAAGTAAAGGTAGGTGAGCATGTCGATGAGTCCTGAGATACCAAAGAACAGGTACATGGTGCTGTGCTGCCAATTCATTAGCTTTGTCCATTGATTTTCATGGTAGAGATGGAGGTGAGGCCCATCTGGAACAAACTGCTCTGCCAGGATCCCTGCCAGGAAGTAAGAGCGAAAACGGAAATGGGGAAGGTTTCAACAAGGCAAACATGAGATAGCAAAAATTGCCTGAAGATGTGAGCCAGGTCCAGATATGGGTGACAGTGGCCGACAGGTCAGCAGACTGACTGCAGTACTACTGCCATACAACACGTTTCTGAGAAGCCTGTGCAAACACCTGTCCCTGGATGTTCCTCCAGGGTTTGAGGATAGGGCAGAAGCAAAGATAGAAATAGAACATACTGGTCACCAGGGAATCTGCTCCCCAGCAGAGATAGAATAGAGCCTTTCCCCTTAGATGATAGTATGACTGAGACACTGATCTTTTGCTGTGGAATATTACTTTAACTAGGCAAAGATGGGTTATATTTGTTTAACTGGGAAGATGTGTTGCTGTTTCGCCTTGCCTGCCTAAGGCACCTGATTGGTCTAATGAAAAGCTGAATAGCCAATAGCTAGGCAGTAGAGGGATAGGTAGGGCTGTTGGGCAGAGGGAATAAGTAGGAGGAGAAATCTAGGTTTAAGAAGGGAGAAGAGAATGAGGGAGAGAAGGAGACACCAGGGGCCAGCCAGGCAGCTACCAGCCAGCAGACACGGAGTAGGACATACAGAATGAAAGAAAGGTAAAGAGCCCCGAGAAAAAACATAGATGAAGAGAAACAGGTTAAATTAAGTTATAAGACTAGTGAACAAGCATAAGATAAGGCTGAGCATTTATAACTAATAATAAGTCTCTGCATCATGATGTGGGAGCTGGTTGGTGGCCCAAAAGAAAGCCTGCTGTGCTCTTTGGATTATGTGTCAGTGAGCAATGCAGAAATCCAAGAGAGAATGAGGCTGAAAGGACACTAGAAGCCGCAACGATGACCAGTGTGCAGGCCTGAGAGAGGGCATGTGTTGGGGCTGCCATAGAGTGGGTAACCTTCCTCAGCCCTTTGTTTACAACATGGCGAACAGTGTAAGGCCTCACAGTTGCCAGCCATGGGGCCTAGAGAGACAAAGGAGAGGTAGCTCATGGTTCTTGTCACTCTCTTTTTTTGCTTTGTTTAGTTTTTGCTTTTTGAGACAATCTCACCGTTAAGCCCAGGCTAGCCCCATACTTGCCATCTTGTTGACTGTCAAGTGCAGGGATTACAGCCTGTACCACTCATGGCTTTTGTCTCTTCCACTTTCTATCACATTTAAAAGGCAGATTGGCCTTTATGCTTGGTAGCTAAAATATTTTGGGGGACGCCTGGAAGTCATTCAAATTTGCATTCACCTATAAGGGATCGGGAAGTTTGTGAAATGATCCAGGAAAAGTGCCCCTGATAATAGGATGGAAGCCCTGTGACGTGGGGACCATGTGTGCTTCCCACTGTTCCCAGTACTCAGAACGCCGAGTTGCTGGCATCCGGTAGGAGCACTGGAGATACTGAACAGATATCACTTTCACCCAGCCAGGATGGCAAATGCAATTTAGCGTCTTTTCTATTTTTGAAAAAAGTCAGTGTTGATGCTTTCCTTACCATCAAGACATATGTGTGGTCGTCTTACTCCTGAGCTCCGCAAAGAGCTGTCGGTGCCTGCAGGAAGTCTTGGCTAGATCTGGCAGGTGTTTAAGTTCTGCTTGCAGGAGGGCGTTCCTGTCACTGCTTCATGCCCAGACAATGGCAGGCCGAGGCCAAGTGGCAGAAGCCACCTGAGAATAAGCTCCCTCAGGGCCCTCAGTAGGTGTGGTTCCGGGAGGAGCACTTGCTACTGTTGTCACTGACAGTCCCTGAGGAGCTGCTGCAGAACCGCAGTGGGGGATTTGGGGAGAAAGAGGCAGGGTTCAAATTCCTCACAGCCCTCTGAGGACTTTCTCAACCTTTCTGTTGCCTGCCTTGTTGGCCTCCCTGTGGATAGATACCCCTCCTGGCAAATGCTTGCTGCTTGTGGGTGGAAGATACGCCAGTGAGGTAGTTGTTAACTCTGAGATCTAGAAAAGACTATTTTTTTTTATTTTAAACTAAATCCTATTTATTGTTTATTTTAAACTAAATCCTATTTAGTGCTTTTCATTGCTTTAAAAAATTACCCCCCCCTCC
>CABHPP010122311.1:0-18828 GCA_902168425.1 Peromyscus attwateri | reverse complement strand
GTCCAGCAAGGTGGACATTCTCACCTGGGGTTAGTTAGGTATTCCAAAGCACAAAATCAGAAGCTATTGGATCTTCTCAAGCTTTTGAGCTAGAGCTGGGACTTCTGGAATATTCCACTGGATAAAGCAGATCACAGAGGCAACCTGTGACTCAATGCCTGAGGCAGGTACAAAAGAATATGACTCTGAGGAGAGATGGTTAATTGAGGTTTGCCCTCCCTCTTCCTGTGGAGCAAGAAGGTGGCTTAGAGTCATGCACTTGCTAGCACGTACCATTCTTTAGACACAGGAAGAATGACTCAGAGACAAGACCCAAAGGCCAGAGGTTGAAACCAAGAGCGGAGAGGAATAATCCCAGAAAAAAAGGGAGGTTTGAACACAGAATGTCCTTAGACTTAAGTGGAAGAAATCAGGGGCTATGGCAGCCTGGATTTCAGCCTGGATATTCCCTTCCTTCTTTAGGACAGGGAACATTGCAGTTTTCTGGCCTTTTCCCTACTCTGTGGTGGAGAAGGGAGGACAAATGGATTGTTCTCTTTCTTGATCTTTGCCTCTAAGGAAGTGCACATGAGGAGTCTCAACCATATAGCATTGTGACCCTGGACTTTCGGCTCATTTCATATAGAATGAGGTTTGCGTAAGTGAGGGAATTTTTTATCTGAGAAGACATGAATCATGAAGGTGGCTTCAACAGGATACGTCCCCCACATCTATCACTTTTTGCAGATTCCTCTCCCACGTACCCTGGGACCTGATACAATGACATGGCAGAATCTGGAGGAACTGACCCTCCACTGGCTATCGGGAGGAGTGTACGGTTGAAAGCCTCCATATTCTTCATTTTTGAGATGTTGAGCCTCTGGGTAAGACATCTGGCTGTCACAGTTGAGAGACTGCCCTTCGGGATGACATGGGGAGTCCATGCAGGAAGGGGAAGGTCTTAAGACTGACATGAGGAGCAAAAGAGGCCCAGCAGATCTAAGATCCCAGGTAAGACTCCGCTCAGTACCCCTACCCAAGAGAGCTCCAGAGAGACCGGCATATACCCTGTCAATGGGGTCGACCATAACCGTACAAAAGCAATACAACATTTGGTTTTAGCCTTTGAATGTTAGGACAGTTTACTAACACAGCCACTGGTAACCAAAAGAGATGAATCAGTGGGTGATTATGGGCAAAAAATGATGCTTAAAGGAGGTTGTTATGTTTTTATACACTGAGCCAGTTTAGAAACACAAGGAAACTTGTGAGACTATGATATGAAAAAGGAACCTCTCATCTGTGCTGGGTAAGAATCGGGAGAATCTCACAAACAAATTATAAACCATGTTTGTAGTCAAAACATGTCTCAACCTCCTTATGGACTATGGATAATAAAAATTCATTTGACCTTTTTCCTATTTGATTTTTTTTATCTCATCATCTTGTAAACCTGTGATGTGTGTGTGTGTGTGTGTGTGTGTGTGTGTGTGTGTGTGTGTTTTATTTAAAAGCAACTATTGAAAAGCCTGTGCCCACTCTAGGACTCATATTATTATCCTCTGCCTAAGCCCTCCCAATACTGAGCTTAAATCTACATTAAAAATGTCTCTTAATTAATTGCAGCAATTGAGTCATTCTGAAATTCTTTACTGTGCTGTTAAAGCAAGTATTCCAACTTTGCTTCACAAGAGGTCTCTGGAAATGACACCTCCAGCTGTTCCAACAATCTGCATTGATATGCATCTCTCAGTGCAACTGTCAATACTATCCAAAGGTCCGTTCTCAATTCAAGGAATATTTATTGAGCCCCTGCACTGGCTTGGAGGAAAAATGGAGCTCCTTTGCATCCACTTATATGTTTCACCCTGGGGGGTCAGGCTTAACCTCAGACGTTAAAAAAAAAAATAAATAAATAAATAAATAAATAAATAAAAAGTTTTAGTTGAAAACTAGGTGTCTCCACACTATTGATTCCAGCATCCTCACGGTGGCCTTGATGCCACAGCAGCAGGAAGCCTCTGCACTAGTGACCAGTGACATGCTAAAGTGATGTCTCAGGTGTTCATTGGACAGGAGCATAGAGATGGGCTGTGGAGAGTGGAATGGAAACCAATCTGAGTCTAACCCAAGGTGGACATAAAAGGAAAGAGCTGGGTGAAATGTAAAATGTGAAAACTAATGAGATTGGGAGAAAAATGGTGCCATTAACATAAAAACGTAAGACTGTGAAGCAGCTAGAAATGCAGTAATGGATGGAAGATCCACCCAAAATTACACTTACTCGTTTGGATCAGAGGATAATTTAACATGGCTTTTGTATGGGCTGTTGGCGGCATAAAAGCATCTGGGAAGCAGATAGGTAATCCAGGAAGGTAGGAATCCAGGATGTCTCCATGTGCAGCCATGTGTGTGTGTGTCCCCTTTGAATTGGACATTGCTTTTCCCTGCCTTCCAACTGACTTCATGTTCCAAGATATGATAAAGGTCTGGACCTGAGGCTTGGAATTCCAGAGAGCCACCTCATCAGACTTCTTCCTGAGGACGTCATCCTACTTCTAGACAACCTAAGAATCACGGAAGAAAGGAAGTGCTACCAGGACAGAGCATAAAACACCAAGCCTGATTTGACACCCTAAGGAGATTCATTATCACCTACCCACCAAGCAAAGTAATAGAATTCCATTACTTACGCTTCAAACAGACACTGTATATGGAAATGAACTGGGTGCCTTACCAGTAACTTGGTAACATCTCAGCATCCTTCAAGCCCTTTGAAGAAGCTTCTGTCTTTTATCACTCGTGGGTCCAGACATGCCTGTATTTAAGCCAGAAATTGAAAATGAACAATACTGCAGCGATGAAACTGTGCTTGGGTGGCTTCAATTCTGTCATGCCCAGTGACCCGTTGTTTTATGCCTAAAAGTTTAAAACAATAAAACAGAATTTGCAAATCGGGCTCAAATGAATCTGAAAGCCAGATGCCTCTTTAATGTATTTTTATCATTTCTTTTCTTCGCTCCAGATTGCATGCTTGCATATATTGTGCTCTGGATATTGTCTCTTGTACCCTCTGCCCTGCCTTCTCTCAACCCTCCCTTCCTCCCGTTGGTTTCCTTTGTCTCCCCAGACAATTTTACTTTTACTACCATATCATATGTGTGTGTGTATGTGGGGGGATTTGTGTATTTATATAAAATCTGGGAACCACAATTGAGACATACAATATTTGCCTGTCTTTTTTGTTTTTAAAATACTTCTAACATTTCACGTTTTTAATTTTTTTGAGAATTTCTTGCATGAGTGTTGTTACATCGTTTCTGCTCATCCATCTTTCTCCTCCCTCCAACTCCTCCTGTGTCCCCCCTCACTCCATCTCAAATTCATGAGCTCTTCCTCTTTAATTATTGTTACATATTGTATATATGTTTGCTCATAGGTATATGTGATCAGGGCTGACCACTTGGGACTAAATAACCTATCAGGGGCCTCATCCCTGGACAGGACTGATTCCCCCTCTCTCCACAGCCACTGACAGATGGTAGCTCTTCATCTAGGTGTAGGGCCTTGTGAGATTCCCCTCATCGATGTTGGCATGGCAACTGGCCCGGTGGAGCCAGTCTTAGTTAGATGAGCATCTAGTTGAGGTCCTACAAGCCCAGCTTCCCTGTCCTAGATAGAAGACACTATCTTCACAGCAGATGTTCTGGCCCACAAGCTCTTACAATCTTCCCACCCCTCCTCCTTGATGTTCCCTGCTTGTTATGTTCCTTTCTAAGACTGGCTTTAATTACTTAATACAATTATCTACAGTTGTATCCCTTTTCCTGCCAGCAGCATAACTTAGTTCTTTATGAATTATGAGAAAAATCCCATTGTGTATGTGTAACACATTTTCCTTGTCCATCTTTCTATTGCTGGACACCTGGCTGGCTTCACAGTTTAACTATTTTATTGTACTTTCAAAGCCAAAATATGTAGATGATACCTCTTCTTTTAGGGGTCAACTATAGTTTATATTATACCATTATATCTCCTTAGTAATTGTTTGGTCTTCAAGTAACAAAATATTTTCTTCTAGGAAGTACCATTTTATAACTATTGTGGCACATAATGATAGTTGTTAAATATACCAATTTTCAGCTGGTTTCACTTTCTTTTTAATTTTTCTTCTTAAATAAATTTTATTATGAAAACCTGCAAATAAATAAAAAACCCAAAATCTTTTTTAAAATTCTCTTCAGAAATACATCCAATTATTATCTATGCCCATGGTGAACCATTCCCACTACCCTTGCTGTGCCAGATACAACCTCAAATGCAGGAGCATAGTGACATGGCATGAGATGCCTCAGTTTCCCCAGAGGAACTGGCTACACGTCGGAATAAAGAGACAGACTGGAGGGAGTTGTCTTAGTCACAGATGACCAACCTTCCTTACCATTACCTCCCCCAGGCAGCCTCACTTTTTCATACAACCATCAAAAGAAGAACTGGCATCTTTACCACTTCCTCTGGTTTCACAGGAGGCACGCTGCAGAAGGAATCTCGCTCAGTTCTCACAGCAATTCATCCGCAGCGCTTCCATCTCTCCTGCTTTGTCAGCAAGTTAAACAAGCTTGGAGAAGCCGAGCAGGTCACCCAAGTACTGAGTGAATGCACAGTCACCCGGATGCTGCTTCTCCCCAGTACCCATCCCTTTCTCTCTCTTTGCCTTTGACATACTGCTAGATCATAATCTTAACTCTGCTGCATCTAGACTACCTGTCACCGATGGAATGAAGAGAAAGTGATTGATGCTACCCTCAACTGGTGCCCGGAACAGTCCCACCAGATTATCCCTGCTTGTTTTCTTTCTGTGTTTGCAGGATGAACACAGAGGATGCACTGGAAGACTTAGATGAAGGAGCCCAAACCCATGTACCAGGGTTCCACAGAGACATGGAATAGGATGGATATACACACACTTAACTTTACGTATAAGTAAAGGCACACATCCATAAACTGGAAACATTTATACACATAGGAGCAGATTGGTTATGTGATCTTGGCTCATTGAGTTACAAAAACTGAGGAGTCTTAAGATCTGCTTCTGTCTGTAAACTGGGATCCAGCAAAGCTGGAGGTATAAAGGCCTGAGAGCCAGTGAACCATGGGCAAAAGACTGATGCTCCTGTCCAAGCCTTCAGATGGAAAGCCAGAGAATCTTCCATTTCTCCATACTTTTCCTCTACTCAAGCCCTCGGTGGGTTAGATGAGACCCTCCCATACTGGGGAGGGTGAACTTCTTCCTCAGCACACCAAAATATTTTGCTGGTCTCTTCAAAACACACTCTTGGAGAAATAACATTTAGTGAGATACCTGGACAGCCTGTGATCCAATCGAGTTGACAACCTGAAGTTAACCATCGCAATCCCTGGAGCTCTTCGTGGTTGTATATAAGCATGCTCAAGTTCAAACTTATTTTCTGAAAGATGAATCACCACACGGAATTGAAATGAGCCATCTCAGCTGAGCCAGCTAAGTTTAGTCAGCCTCGGCCCTCTTTGCAGCTGACCACAGATGTGTGAGATGCAAAAAAAAAAAAAAAAAAAAAATACACAGACTACAACACAGGAGAAAAATACATCTTTATTGTGAGAAGACACTGTGAGTTTTATATTCTATATTATCACTGGTACTTTTAATTAACTCCAAATCCCGTTATTTCAAGAGGCAGAAAGCCAAGACTGGTGATGAATGCCATGTCCTAGTAAATTTCTCGCAATGTAACCAGGCTGTTTAGAAAACAAAGACACCTTACACACATGTTTTCACCAGTATTTCCAGTACTAGAAAATAATCTGGGGAAATCCCTGCCTTGGAAAGCTTTTGTTACACAACAACCTGCCCCCCCAAATCAAGTAGCTTACAATGAAGCAACCCCACATAAATACCACCACCACCACCCCCCCCCCCCCGAAAAATCCATATTTTAGTGAACAAGTTTGAGACTACAGTGTCTGCTGGGCTTAGCTGGGCCGTTCTGTCTCCTTAAGCCATGCTCTGCTAACATCAGCTGGGCTCACCCAGATGTCTGTGAGCAGCTCAGGGTCAGCCATGTATACGTCGGGTGATGAAGTCAGCATGGTGTCTCTTCCTCCAGCAGACTGGCTGAGCTTGACAGCGTGGTAGCCATGGCAGAGGCTGCGAGCACAGTAAGAGGACAAAAGGGCACGTTTTCAAGCTACTTGGTCAAAGCAGGTTCAATGGCCATACCAAGAAAAAGTGTGGGAGGCCATTATCAAATGCATGGGTATGGGGAGGTGAGAACAAATGGGGCCATTACTGCAACCAATCTCCTGCAGTATCCCAGGATCACTGTGTAGGGACCAAAGTGCAAACAGTTATGTCCCCCAAGTAGTTTCTTCTAGCCTGTGACCTTTAAACCTAGTCCAGCTAAACCTCCAGTACCAAATCTTCAGAACACCAGTTAGCCTTTTTTTTGTTTTTTTTGAGTGTATTAGAAACCACACTTGGAAAGAAGGGACCAATTCATTGCTCTCATGACTGCTTTGGCAGGGCGCTCAGAGGCAGAGCACTAACTCCATCTGACCGAAGCATGTTTCCACAGGATGTGAGAAATCTTCCTGCAAAAAATGAACTGTGCTGTACAGAGCACTATGGTGATATTTTATTTGTGCTGAAATGTGATTTTGTTTGTATGTTAATAAATAAAGTTGCTTGGAGATCATAGGTCAAAGCGAGCCATAAGCAGAGTCAGGCGGTGGTAGCACACACCCTTAATCTGATCACATGGCAGGCAGAGTCTCTGTGTGGTCAAGGACACAGCCAAACATGGTAACAGGAGCCTTTAATCCCAGTACCAACCACAGAGACCTGGAGGTCTGCATAGACAGGCAGTGACGAGGATGTCATGTGGCTGGGCTTAGAGCCAATGAGAAGGCAGAACAGGAAATCAATAAAAGCGCAGGTTAAGCAGGAAGAGGTCTCTCTCTCTCTCTGGGGAAGCTACTGCTGGTGGTAAGCTAAAGCTAGTCGTGGCTATTGCTCTGATCTCTTTGGCTATTTCCTCTGTATTTGGCTCTGTGTTTCTTATTTACTAAGACTGTTTAGAATTTTGTCTACAGAGTACCCGGCCTCCTTGTACTCCTCCGCATGGCAAAGAGGGTGTGTAGCAATTTCCTGAGACAGAGCCCTCCATCTTGGAGGGAAGCTCATTAAGCTGAGGAAGTAAAAGATCACAGGCTTTAGGAAACCCCTGGAACTGACCAGATTTATTAGGCCTCTACCTCTCCAAGCATATATAAGCAGTAAGAACTTCTGAGAGACCATCCCAAACAAACTCAACTGCCTACAGGACTCTCAGAAAAGCTGACCTGCCTAAAAGAGGGTCAGATCAGCCAGGCTACCTGGAAGGAGAGAGACCAGCCAGGTTACCTGGAAGGAGAGAGACCAGCCAGGCTACCTGGAAGGAGAGAGACCAGCCAGGCTACCTGGAAGGAGAGAGACCAGCCAGGCTACCTGGAAGGAGAGAGACCAGCCAGGCTACCTGGAGGAGCACGGATAACCTGAGGTTCCTGAAAGAGAACGTCTCCTACCTGTTGAGCTGCCTGCAGATTGTGCATGCATTCTAGGTTTCCAGTGTTTATTAACTGTGCACATATGCTGGATTGGAGTTTTGGTGATGTAGCTGTCTGAGGAATTTTTGCTCTTATAAGTAACCCCTCATCCCCATTTTTTGATAATCCCAATAAAACCCATTGGATCGCTTCAACACTAAGTTGTACTTCGGTGGTATCTTTACTTTGGTCTGTCCCTGATTCCCTGTCTGGGGTGAGCAGATGTTTGTTTACCTCTCTACAGGAATAGGGCCACACAACAGAGGATTTATAAGATGAAGCATTTCTGAAGCTAAAGCCATCCAACCTGTGACCATTTGTTATGCAGTCCGAGAAAATGAGTATGTGTGTGAATAACCACCTGTGCTATGGGCCACTACACACTTATTCCAATTTCTGCTTCTTACTCTTAAGATTACTGGCCCCAGTTCCATCTATGAACACAGGATGATGCTAGCCTGGGCTCAGCCAGCAGGCCAAAAGCCAGTTCAAACCCCAATCTCCTGACCCTAACTATGCACTTTTTTTTTGCATGTTATTACTCTGTAGACGTTTCTAACAACAACAAAAAAGTTGAGAACAAAGCAAAGACAGGAAGGTGCCCCCATTGTGCAATAGATTGGTTTCTCCAAGAATTAGTTCTTAATCGATTCCTTATAAACTCAATGGTATTTTAAGCACTCCCAAGGCATTTCCCATTTAAAAGTGCCCTGTGGGAGCTCCTTTTGTACAGCGAAGGGTATTTTTTTGCAATGTGAATGATTACCTGCTTCCTTCTAAATTTGTTTGCTTTCCAAGCGTAATTTCCTTTCCTATAAGAAATTGGTGTGCGTGCATGAAAGTAGGCCTGCCTTCAGTTCTGTGTCTCTGCTTTGGCTGCCAGGGGTTGCCATCCTAGTTAATGATAGAAATGAAGGCCGCCCACAGTAGCAGTACCTTTTAAATACATGTGCTGTCTGAAATGCCTCTCTCCGTTTCCAGCCATTTTGAACATCCTCAACTTAAAAATCATTGCTTGTGTAGGAAAAGAGGCAAAGCATCGTTTTCTTAGATGCCAACACTGAGCTATTAGCTACTCCCCAACTATTAGTGAGCTCTGTGTAAATTGCTAGTCCAGGTAGCTCGGTGTGTGTAAAGCAGCAGGTGCTTCCTTTCCCTCTCTGGGTCTGCCTCTAGCTGCCTGTGTAGGAAGATATCCTTCTGGTGGCCCATAAGAGAAGGGATGGCTATGGCTAATAGTGTGACTTTAATAACTGTTTCTAGGGGCAACAGAAGTGGATCCAGGGTTAAGACCACTTGCCTGGGTTCAGTTCTCAACACATACATGACAGCTAATAAAAATGTCTGTAACGCCACTTCTAAGGGATCAGATGCCCTCTTCTGGCTTCCTTGGGCGCCAGGCACGCATGTGGTACACACAGATACATGCAGACAAACATCTCTGTACATAATAAATCTTTAATAACAGCTAACATTGGGGAATGAAAGTTACCAATGTTTTCATGGTTGTCTCTTGCTGTTGTTTCTGTTGCTGATTACTTAATTTCATAAACACCTGTAGAGACCCCAAGTGTCAGGCACTGCTCTTCGTCCTAGGGACACAAAGGTGAAGGGGACGCTGGCTCTCCTCTCTCTCTCTCTCATGCTCTACCTCCACTAAGAAGATACATGTGTAAATGACAACCACGGCAACGTGGAAGCGCAGTAGTATAGAAAGGCACTTTGGGAACACAATGCGAAGTGCCACACTTTGCTGGAAATGAAAACGCATTTCCCCAGAGTTGGTGGCTTTTCTCACAAAATCTTGAAGAATGAGTAGGTGTGTGTCAAATGCATGATGTCATACAGGACCTTTCAAGATGAGGCGGTTGACCATTCTATGAGGCAGTGATGTGATCCCGGTGTTTGGAGGCTGGCGGGCGGCAGGACACGGGAAATGAGGAGCAAGTGGGAAATTGGTTGGAAACATTCATGGTGTCAAGACCACAATGCGCAGCTTGGGCATTCGTTTGCTGTGGAAGGATTTCATCCTAGAGGGGTGTCTTAGTTACTTTTCTGTTGTTGTTCCAAGACACTACAGCCAAAGCAACTTGTAGAAGAAAGAATTTACTGAGGCTTACAGTTTCAGAGAGTGAATCCATGACCATCATGGTGGGGATCATGGCATTAGGCAGGCAGGCATGGCATGTCTTGATACACAAGCACAAGAGAGAGAGAGAGAGAGAGAGAGAGAGAGAGAGAGAGAGAGAGAGAGAGAGAGAGATAGGAGAGAGGAGAGAGGAGAGAGGAGAGAGAGGCCTAACTGGTAATGGCATGGCCTTTTGAAACCTCAAAGCCCACCCTCAGGGACACACCTCCTCCAACAAGACCACACCTCCTAATCCTTCCCAAACAGTTTCAACAACGGGGGACCAAATATTCAAGTACACTGGGGCCAAGTATTCAAACACGTGGACCGTTCTTATTCAAACAGTTACAATGAGGAAAGGACATGACGAAATTTGGAACCTGGGAAATGGCCCAAAGTCTGTTGGGGCTGAGGGCAGGGAACTGAACCAGAGAGAACTATAACGTCAGGACAGCAACTGTGGGGAAGGAGAAGAGACAAACGATTTACACAATAGTGGTAAGTAAAATTCTACAAGTTGTCGACATCTGTGGCCTCAGCAACATGTGTCCTTAGGTGGGGAAGAGAGAGGTGACACGGGCCAAGGAGCAAGCTAACGGGACAGATTTCCAGAGACCAGAGTTCAGAAACTGCAAAGGAGATTCTTAGGAGTCAGAGTCCCACTCACTCCCACCAGCAGGTTTGGGACCTGCTTGCTCATTCTGACCTAGCTATTCCTCAGAAATCTCACTTTCTGTCAGAGGAGAAATGAGTTCGATTTGCAGCCAACAGCCACAGGAAGCATTAGCCCTTAACTAACTGTTCAAAGCTGTATCTGTATCTGTCAGGTTCTCGGTTCTGGCTACTGTTGTCAGGGAAGAAAAACAAATTATTGAAATATATGATTGGCTCATAAAAATCACCCAGAAGTCCAGGGGATGACTCTTGGACCACACCAGACCGCTGATGTTGAGCTCTGGAAACCTAAAATTCCGCCTCTGTTGCTCAGAAGTCACGCTGGTTGACCAGAAAACGGTCTCCGGTCCTTATTTCCTCCTCATCTGTGTTCCCACCAAACTCTCCCATCAATGCATGTAATTGGTAGAACCTGAATCTATGGATATGTCCAGAAGGCAAAATGCAAGTATCTGACTTTTTCCTTGGGGAGGTGAGATTCATGAGTGCAGAAAACACCCCATAAACAGAAAAACAAACATTGCTTCAGAGGGCCACTGTGAAAGACAAAGCTAGGACTAAGAAACCCCTTGTTCCTATAACTTGGGAGCTGGCGTAATTGACAACTTCACAACTTCGTTCTTTGTAGGGTAATTCTCCCCAGATTGGAAAACTCACTGTGGCACGTGAAGCATTTTCAATTTTGTATGGTATGTTGTTGGTACACGAAGCCAGCACAGCCTCTGTGAATGTGGTCCTCTCCCAGGCCATGGCAATTATGAAACTCTCCGCTTATGCATTCAGTGAGTACTGACTGCATGCCTATTGTGTGTCCTGACCTATATTTGGCATCAAAGTCAATTGAGCAGAAGTATTGGATACATCTGTGCCCATATCATCCCATGTCATGTTCACAGAGATGGCACCTGGAGTCTGTCATCGCTGTGACAATCTGTCATTGTTATAGAAGCAATTACAGTTTGCCATGACACAAAGACCTTCATGGTCACTCAGGGATGTGAGAGCTTGCCTGGCAGGTGCAGCGGGGCCAGCCTTGCAACATCTTCCAGTTAGCTACTACAGGCTGCCTCGGTAAAAAGAGACCACAAAGGAAATGGCAGGAGGTCCGAGGAGAAACAGGTTAAGATCTTCTGGGCCATTTGGCCAGACTCTTAAAATAAGGATCCCAGGCCTGGGAGAGCTTCACTTCCTGATAACTATTTCCATCCTTTTCCCTTGAGGGCAGTCACCAGGGACACTCAGCCCACTGGACTTACAGTCCCTGTGCAGCACAAGGAGCTTCCTGGCCCCTAACCCCCATCTCCAGAGTCTCTCCATGCCAGAAAAATCTGAGTTATCCTGAGGAAAGAAAGCCATCTTGCTACAGAATTAAGCATCATCCTAAGAGGCATACATGAGCCCTGACAAAATGGCTTCCGGTCTCAGTCATGGGTTAACGTTTAGGTACAAAGGGGCTTCCTGGACTCAGACCCGTTTCCCCGGAAACCTGGGCAGAAGCGGTCCTCACAGACACCAGGCAAACACACCATGATCAGGGGCCTATGTGCACCTGCTTCCCTATAGCTCTGGGTGAGATCAGTGTTGCAGCTTCTGGTGTCGCTAAGACTCCCCCGTCCAGCTCCACGGCAGCTTCCAGCAGGCCCAGTGTGTACTTCTGACATGCGGCAGGCAGAGCAGACGATGCAGAGTTTAGGCACGTTGAAGTTATTTCAATGCTCCCTACCTTCTCCAGGCCTCCATGATTTCATTCCTTACAGCCACGGCCTTGTTCTTTTGAATTTGAGGTATTTTTAAATGAGGTATTTTAGTAATCTCACCTTAAGATGCTTTATATCAGCTTCTACTTCCAACAAAGTGGAATAAAGATGACCCAAAACACCACCCTCATGAAACAACAAAACTAAACACAGTTCGTTGAAAAAATGTTTCAGGCATCATACAATTAAAAAAGAACAAGAAGAACAAAATAAGTGGTCACTAAATATGTCTCAGATCCAGGGCTGGAAAGTTTGCCGGACTTACAACAGAAAAGGAGATTTCCCAGGTAAAGGGATTTACCTGAACTGAAGAGACGGAACTGTGTGTTTAGGCAGCCCAAAGCAGCTGGATTTCACGGAGCCGACTGTCAGAGAGAACAGACAGTAGAGTTTGTGTCCAGAATGTTCCTCAAAGGCCTGTATTTACCACTTCCTGGCCACCGTGAGCTGAGTGGCTTTACTCAATAACACTCCCCTGATCCCATGATGTTCTGCCTTGCTCCAGGCCCAAAAGCAATGGAACCAAAGACCGTGGACTGAACCTCTGAACCCCTGAGTGAAAGCGAACCCTCCCTCATCACAAGTTGTTTATCTCAAGTTTCTTTTGTTATAAGGGATAGTTGACCGACTAACAGAACTTACCTGCTCAGTGAGAGCTCTGTGGAGATCAACAAAGGACTTCTCTTGCATAGGTGACTGAATACAGTTAGTTGCTCCATGATCTCCACAGTGAATTGGTTCCAGGAAATCCCACAAACACCAACATCTAAGGATGCTGAAGTCCACTGTGTAAAACAGCATAGTTCACACATGCTCTGATACACTTAACTCATTACTAGGCCAATTATACATCTACATTGCAAATGCTGTGTGAATCATTGTTATATTGAATTGTTTAGGGAGTAAAAAGAGGGGAGCATTGTAGCAGGAATTTTAAAAGTTCTTATTAATAAAATCAAACCTGTGGCCAGTTATTGGGTTGAACGCTGGAAGATCAGAAAGACATAACAGGCCACAGCCACCTCACCTCGCCAGTTCCTCAGCTGATCCTGTTTCCTCAGACTGGAAGCCTCTGAGTCCTCATCCAGAATGAATCTCAGCTGAATTGTGCTGCTCAAAAGCCCGAATGCTTAACCAGCCAAATGCTTCTAGTTTCTGGTCCTCACGCCTTATATACCTTTCTGCTTTCTACCATCACTCCCTGGGATTAAAGGCTTGCTTTCTGGGATTAAAGGCGTTGGTCACCATGCTTGGCTGTATCCTTGAACACATGGATCTCTGCCTCTGGAATGCTAGGATTAAAGGTGTGAGTGCCACCATTTTCTAGCCTTTGTATCTAGTGGCTATTCTGTCTCTGACCCCAGATAAGTTTATTAGGGTACACAATATTTTGGGGAACACAATACCACCACAGAGCATAAAGGTCATGACAAAATTTAACATAAACACAGCTTTTTAAGAATATGCTCCATACGAGGATGAATCAATCTGCGGACATGGAACCGAAGGATGCAGAGGACCACCTGTGCTGTTAGCACTTGTGTGTGAGGAAACTACTGAGGCGGGAGAAAGGACCAAGCAGGGTAAAAAGTTCCTGAAGCTCCCCCAGGGCTGGGACTCATCCATATTCCAGTTAGAGCAGAGAACCCTACAAAGCATGGGGTGTAAGGAACGCTGTTGAAGAGAACATTGCCAAACTGGCTCTATGGAAAATGTTGACTGGTCTCAACCAAATTCAAAAGTAAGCCTCAAAAGGATCACACTAGCTGGGTAGTGGTGGCACACGGCTTTAATACGAGCAGTTGGGAGGCAGAGCCAGGTGGATCTCTGTAAGTTCAAGGCCAGCCTGGGCTACAGAGTGAGTTCCAGGACAGGCTCCAAAGCTACACAGAGAAACCTTGTCTCAAAAAAAAAAAAAAAAAAAAAAAGGATCACAGTATTTGATCCCTAACTGTTGCTTAGAACATTTAAAGAAGCACAAAGCTTCAGCACCCACCTAAGAGCCTGAAGTACAACGTGTTCAGCATCCAGTGGAAAGTTATCAGACATTCAAACTGAAAAAGATGATCCACAAGGGAACATCCATCAATAGAGACAGACCTGGAAATGGTATGGACGGTAAAATTATTAAACTAGTAAAACGATACTCCTATGATAATTATACCCCCCACCTGGTAAAATAGGTAACAGCAATCATGAGCCTGGAAAAGAAAGGCATGGATGAGTTTTTAAAATACAGCTGGGTATGACAGTGCATACATATAATTCTAGCTAATCGGGAGACTGAGGAAGAAGGATAGCAAATTCAAGGATGGCTTGGACAATTTAACAAGACTCTGTCTCAAATTAAAGTTTTTTTCAATCTTATAGCTACTGAAGAAATCACAGTTGAAACAAAACTCCAGGCCCAGCAACTTCACTGGCTAATGCTACCAGTTCTATACAATACAAACACTTTCAACAACTGGAAATTACTATAGCGGCAAAATAATGGTCTCTTCTGGATGCCCATGTTAGGATCCCTGGAAGTTATGAATGTGTTTCCTTGCGTGGGAACAGGGAGTTTGCAAGTGTCACTAAAGACAGGAGAGTGTCCTGTGTTATCCAGCTGGACCAGATGACAGGGGTCTACCTAACTGAAAGAGGAAAGTGGAGAGAAGGAGTGAGACACTGAGAGTACCATGCCACTGCCTCTCATCACTAGGAAGAAGGAAGGCTGGACCAGAAGTGGAAAAACTGAGGCTACCTTTAGAAGCTGGAGAAAATGAGGAGCTGAATTCTTCCTAGAGCCTCTAGAAGGATCTCTGCTCCACTAACGCCATTTCTCTCAGTAAAAATCACTTTGAACTCTGGACCCTAAGAACTTCGAGATAACACATTTTTAGTTTTTACTGTTTCAGAAAGTGGTGGTGCTGGAGGTGCTGGTGCTGGTGGTTCTGGTGGTGGCACTGGTGGTTCTGGCACTGGTGCTGGTGCTGGTGGTGCTGGTGCTGGTGGTTCTGGGGCTGATGCTGGTACTGGTGGCTGAAGGTGGTGCTGGAGGTGTTGGTGCTGATGCTGGTGCTGGTGCTGGTGCTGGTGGTGGTTTGGGGTTTGAATTTTTGAGGCAATGTCTCACCAATTCCAGTCAGAACTCAAGCTCACTGTAGTCCGGGCTGAACTCAGAGTATAGCCCAGGCTGGCCCAGAACTAGCTGTCCTCCTTGCTTAGCCTCCCCAGTGCTAGATTACAGACACATACCAGCACATCTACCGGGTTTTCATTGCTTGAAGCCACTAAATTTGTGTTAATCTGTTACAAGCAATAGCATAAAAACTAATACCTGGGAAGGACATTTCCAACTTATTCCACAGGGCGGGCACTGTCTGAATACCCCAAACAGACCATAACGTTACAGTAAAGAAACCCACAAAACCATTACCAAATCAGCAAGCCCACTCTAACAATACAGAAAGGGGACAAGGCATCGTGACTAAGTGCAGTTCATCCCAGGAAAGCTATAATGTGTTCAAACCCCAGTGCTTTCCCGTGTCCCAAATTCCTCTAATGGTTTTGACGTCTAACAGCACATCATGTGTCACCCTTATCTTTCCCCATTCTGTCCTTAACTCAGGCTTCACCTGCAGTAGCTATCCCTCTATTTCCTAACTTGCAAAGCACCCCCACATGCCTTGACAAGCCAAGGCTCTGCCACAGCAAACAGTCTTCTCTCACCCTCTCTTAGGGACCATCTTTTACTGACCCAGGAGCAGATGTGCCCTAGGGTTCTGTTCGTCCTCCCTGCTCCCCCATCCCCATCTTTCTACCACACTCTATTAGGACTTCTATACCAAGACATCACTCTCTACCAATTATTTCTTCTTTTCTAGACTATGAACTCCAACAAGATGAAAGTGTTATTCAAGGCATCTTTGAGAGTAAATGCCTAGCTCAGTGCCTGGCATGTGGTAGACTCGTCATACATTTCTATTGATTTTTATCTATTGAATAGTTGCTACTTACTAGAGATAAAAATCCAGGGTTCTGGGGCACAGAGAGGACTAATTCCAAAGAAATAAACAGTCCTCTGTGGAGACTGGAAGGGTTCCAAAAACAAACGTATCACCTTTCCACTCAAAAATACACTCCATGTGTGCATGGGTTTACAGGCTCACCATGTCAAAGTATTTATAATAGGCCAGCCTATCTGAGACACTAGGGAGGGTATGGTTAAGACTATTTCTCTGGTGAGAAAACGGAGGTCCTGGAAGGAAGAAATAGATGCCTAAGAGTCTGGTGTGGGATAAAGCAGAGCAGCTGGACCCATCTCCAGCCGGCTCATTCGCTGGTTCCCCACCCTGTCTGCTCCTTCTGGCATGTGCTGCAGCCCACCCCTACCTATAGAGAGCAGAAATGAAAAGGGCTTTTGCACTTGCCTTGGGCTCTGTGCATTCCGTCTCTATTTCTGTTCTCTGGCCTCTGCTTGACTTTTGCAACAATTGAATTGCTGCAAGTCTACTCAGCCCGTAACAACCCCAGTTAACCCTTTGGTCCCTAGACTTTCTGGGCTTGGCTCTCACTTCTAGGCAAGCAGGCTACCTCCTTTAATCTCTGCCTTAAATGCTAATTTAAAAAAATGAAAATGTGTATTTGAATGAACTGAACGGGCCAACAGCCCACAGATTCTCTCATGCTTCATATCCTAGCCACAATCCACCTCAAGACACAGCCCACT
Organism: Peromyscus attwateri; assembly: GCA_902168425.1. Taxonomy (NCBI): domain Eukaryota; kingdom Metazoa; phylum Chordata; class Mammalia; order Rodentia; family Cricetidae; genus Peromyscus; species Peromyscus attwateri. The sequence goes on along the minus strand of CABHPP010122311.1, from coordinate 1,952 downwards.
AGGTCTATCACGTGTTCCACCTCAGTGATGGTAGGGAATCATGGATCCTGTCTAAATGCTCTTGAGTGGTCCCTCTGTTCTTGTTCAATGTGTATCTTATTGTACCACTTTCTGTCATCCATCCTGTATTCTTTAACATTTCTGCTTCTTTCTTTTTATCTTTACCCAACTGCCCCACTGTTCCCATGTCCCTGTGAAGAGAAGTCTTCTTCCTTTTTTTGCTTCTATTTCTTACATTGAGAACTATCTTCAGGCTTTGTTATTCAGGCCCTATCACTCTTTGTCGTCTAGAAAATGATCTGAATTTCCTTCCATTGATTATTCTTTTTTATTCCTTTGTTTAATGTCATATTTTAATTTTTCCCCTACAGTCATCAAATTGCTGAATTTCTTTAGACCTCTGCCAAATTCCTCAGATTTACTTTTTTCAGACTAGTACTACAGCATCTTCAGAAAGATGCTTTCCTGGTGGGTGGTCCCTGATCCCCAACAACCATGAAGAACAAAGGAACACTTGTATATTACAGTGCAAATCAGAAGTCGAGTCCTGTATTAGTCAGGGTTTCCTAAGGAGACAGACGTGATATAATATAAAAAATATATATATGGGGAATTGATTAGATTGACTTACAAGATATGGTCTTTGTAGTCCAACAATGGCTGTCTCAGGCTAGAAAGACCAGTAATCATCTGCTCAGTCCGTGAAGCTGGGCTCTTCAGTCCTAATCTGGCACGAAAGGCCTGAAAGGTTCCTGGAGAGCTGCTGGGTTTCAGTTTATTTTAGCGGCTCCCTCCCCACACCACTGCTGCCAAAAAAAGGGGGTTCTAGTATTGGTGAACGAGTTCCACAGCAATGGGACAGGTGAATTTGCCAGTGAGGGTGAGGGCCAGTAGACAGAAAACAGAAGGCCAAGAGCAAAGCTTCCTTCATTCATGCATGTCTTTCTATCTAGAAAGGTAGTAGAAGGTACCTCCCATCTTCAGGGTGGTCTTCCTGCTTCAGATAACCTAGTTTAAAAAAATCTCTCTCAGGAGTTCCCAGCAGCTTGTGTTTTGGGTGATTTCAGATGGATCAGGTTGACAAGCACTTGCACCAAAGTCTGGGGGCACAGCGGACAGTGCATTAAGCCCCTTAAAACAGTGATATGTGGCACTTCTAAAGCCTTCTGCGTGTGTCCCATATAAAGACACCACATAAAGAACTTCTCCCCAGGCAGTTGCCAGTGGTGACGAAGGTCCTTACTCCAGGAGGAAGTGCTCACGAAGAATTCTGCTTTTGTGCTGTGCATTGTACTCCCCCAATTCTGTGTGTCTCCCTTTTCCTTGAGAATGAATTGGGTTGGTTCAAGCACCCCTCAGAAAACCCATTCCCCTTAGCAGGATTCCTGTCGCTGTTAGGGAACTTCAATTCTCCGGTCTTCTCTGAATCTGTCTTCATGTCACTTCTCAACACTTGAACTCCACTGTCAGTCATAATTGTTCCTACATCTTTATCCTAGAATTGAAATCGATTCAGACATGAACTCAATCTTATTCTTTAAGCTAGAGGGCAGGAGGAAGATAAAGATGGGGGAAAACACTTCTTAGTGTAAGAAAGATGGGTTCAAATTTGGAGAAACAGAGTAGCTCGTGTGTGTGTGTGTGTGTGTGTGTGTGTGTGTGTGTGTGTGTGTGTGTAAACAAACATCTTAAAACTGAGCCTCAGGACTTCCTTGCAAGGACTTCCTGGGCTTCCCTATTCATTTTGGGAGAAGCTATATTTGGATCTTAACTATCCCTCCAAAGGCCAAAATCTTGAGTCTCTGATTTTGCTCCAAGATACATTCCTGCTATGACATGCTGCTTTGCCACAAACCAAAAGCACAACAAACTAACCAATTCTGAGTCGAAGCAAACCTCTTTTTTTTGTAAATTGATGACCCTGGATATTTGCTATAGTACCAGAGAACTGA
>CABHPP010122310.1:0-14829 GCA_902168425.1 Peromyscus attwateri | reverse complement strand
TAGCAGTACATCATCACAGCCTTCTCCAAAGACCTGAATAAATTTCAAAGCATTACACAAATGCAGAAATATTTGCATATTCCCTTTAAGAACCCAACTCTTTGCTCAGAGCAGTTTGTAATCTTCCAAACACTGGCAAGGCTATGTACTAACAGATGTCATAGGGTAATTTTTTTCCCGCCTCCAAGGAATGTTATCAAAAACAACAACCCAAAAGGAATGCTAAACTCTGCATTTTCTTTCCCTTAATGGTTTACTTTGTATAGACCAGGCATTAGATCAGTGCTTCTCAACCTTCCCAATGCTGCCACCCTTTAGTTCAGTTCCTCATGCAGTGGTGACCCCCAACCATAAAGTTATTTTGTTGCTACTTCATAAGTGTAATTTTGCTACTGTTATGAATTGTAATGTAAATATCTGATATGCGACCCCTGTGAAAGGGTTGTTCAATCCCCAAAGGGGTCGTGACCCACAGGTTGAGAACTGCTGCACTAGGGGCTGTTACTGAAAGAAAGTTTAAGTCTTACTCCAAGAACTCAGTGATGTATTTTCGACTGCACTTGGACCACATCCAAGGGTTGGTGTAGAAGTTCAATGTTGGCGCCATGACATGCTGGGGGCTCTTCACACCTTCTTCTTTGCATTTATTGCTGTCATCGTGAGGCATATTGAACCTAAAGGCGATGAAACAATGGTGAGAATGTCAGTATACCCTAGTGGTTCGTGCTGGCATTGTTGCTTAATGATTCATCTAAGAGAAAGCTGCAACTGCCTATTGTGCTATGGAAAAGCATCTGAGTCCAGGTGAGCAGAATAAACTGTAAGACAATTCAAGACGGAAAATAGAACACAAGGGGATTTTTATCCAGTTTAATATAAAGCACCTTTAGTGAATGCACAACCATTTGTCGGGTTAAGTACACTTTTTGGAATTGCAGAGGCTCCGAATGTGCTGTAGTTGGTGCTAGAATACAGTAGTTGGAAATCCTAATAGACAGTTAAAGGGTAATCCATAGAGTCAAGATTTTGGCGGGATGCTATACTATTGTTGATATAAAAAAATAAATTGGTGTAAAAAACGGAAGCTAAGTGCTTTGTAGTAAGAGGATCCTTGTGGGCCTTGCATCTCCCATTTCTGGGCCAGGGTTGACAAGTGACACAACTGTGTTTATCAAGTAAAGTGCCATTATGAAGGTATGTAAAGTGTGTGCATGAACTCAAAAGAAGTCACACAGAGACCACAGGCACACAAGGCCAGCCAGGGGAGGGAAGAGATGGCACAGAGATTCACATGCCAATGCCTGCTGACAGGAGCCGGCTTCCTAAAGAGCCCAGCATAAGAAGATTCTTAAACTCTTTCTCGTTCTGCCTGAGGGAAGGCTGTGGAGCAATGCCAGTGTCCTCTTGGGCTTGGGCGGGTGACAACAGCGTTCACACATACTTTCCATTCTTGGCTTCACCAGAGGAAGTGGGGGGAAAATGATAGCATTTCCTCAGTGCACACCCCCTCCATGACCCACATGGCCTTCCAGCCCAGGCAATTATCCACCAGGTGACAGGGTCAGAGGGTCATCTTTTCTCTCTGGGAAAGACTGCTGTCCATCAGAAAACTGAGCTTGTGGTTAATTTAGCACCGAGAGAGGAATTCCCTTCTCTAGTTCACGCTGAACTCAGGAAACGTGAGTGAGATAGAAGGGCGTAGACCTGTTTCTTATAAAGGAGAAATCTGGACTAAAGCCTGTGCATCTGCTCCATTAATTCTTTTGTGTTCTGTTTCTTTTTTCTTTAAGAAATGTGGGTCCTTCAGTTTGCCAGTAGAGACCCGGAAAATATGATCTGCATTAGATGAATTTACCAAGTTTGTAATACTGAAGAGGCCATCTCTTCAAAGAAGTTATGCTCCGGCTTGTGGGTGTCAGCTATGGAGTCAACCTAACACTGACTTGAGCACACCTCAGGCCAAGGTGAGCATTCAAACCCCACCTTGCTTCTTTCCCTATGGTAAACAGGTGCTGCCCTTTATTCCCAACTCGCCATAACTAGCTAAAATCAAGTTTACTTATTTTATCATACAAATAAACAGAAACATATTTTCATTTAAATAAGCACATTTGCTCACTGCTGGGCCTGTAATACCTATTTTTTGAATACTTACTGATCGATAATAACTGAGACTGTTCACATCCATAGTGTACTAGGATGTATATTCTGGGTTTTAGATGCTCTGTTTCATAACTTATTTGATACAGGGAACAATACAGTTGACTCACTGCATCCGAGGGTCACACATCCACAGGTTCCATCAATTGTGAATGTAACATATTTAGGGGGGAAAGCAAACTTGTGTTGGTACAGAATGTGCATGGACTTCTCTCTCTCCCAGTCAATAGAATATAATAGCTATTTTTGTTATATTAGGCATTATGAGTCATCTAAATATTATTTAATGTATATAGCAAATAAGCACAGGTGACATGAAAATTCAATGCCTCTTCATAAAAAGGGTTTGAGTACCTGTGGAGTCTGGTATTTATGCCAGGACCAGGAACCAGCCTCCCACAGACAGCCAACAATGAGTCTACTATTCCCCACACTTTGTAGACAGCAACTAAGGCATAGAGAACTTTCATCACCTGATAATTCAGGTCAAAGTGTCACTCAGATGGGGAATCTGGAAATATAAGTCATCTTGAGGATTCTCTGCATTTCATGAATATGTCTCAAGAATCAGAAAGACCAAGGAGATGTTGACTAAGCCAGTCTGGTCTGCCTACGCTGAAATCCTGGATTACATTCTAAACATTAGATCTGTGATAAAGTTTCCTTGGGAGAAAATAGCAAAGGTGTATGAAAAGGGAAAGGGTGAAAGGCACTTGTTGAATTGAACTTCTGGGTGTGTGCATGCAGCATGTACACGTGTGCACACATCTTGCTCCATACCTAGCACAGCATATACAAGAAGTGTTTGAAAAGCATTCGAATTGAAAAAGCTTTCTTTTCAGTGATAATGTTAGCTGTGTACAAAGCTCAAATCTGACCCCAAAGGACATACAGCTCCACTACACTAATGATTCTCTTGAGAAAACCATTTTAAAGATACAAATGATATGCACTGTAATTATTTTAGAAACACACTAATGTCCCAAATCAGAATAATTTCTGGTAAATTCACACTGATTTGCCCTGTCTCCTCTCTGTGCTCTTTTTCAGATAAACAAACAAGGAGAGTTATCTCATAATGGCCACTTTCTGGTTGTAATCTGGAAATTAAATCTTTCTCTGCAGCATTGTTCATTTTCTTCTCTGAAGGAGGGACATCGCTCTCTTAGATGCTAACTGTCTGAGTTATAGCCATGTATAACCAGAGTTCAGAACAATCTGGATCAGTTAAAGTCTGTGGACCAGAGCAACGTTGAGGCAACCTTCTGGACACAGATGTTGAGTCAAGAAATTCTCCAAGCTAATTCACCCTTTGCTGTGCTGGGAAGGAATCAAAATGCATCTTTTCCTTGAGTCTCCAGTGGGAGGAGAAAAATTATTAGACTTTGCACTTCAAACACAAACAGTTCAACCAAAGACACACAGAACTAGGGTTGAAAAGGGTGGATCGCCTTTACTCAGTGTCTCACAAAGGTTCAGATCCTTTCATCCTGTCAAATCTGCTCTGAAGTCTTGGCTCCATTAAAGTTAAGAAAACACTCCCTGGTAAACAAAGCTTTAGGAGACTATGACTGGAATGACTTACACATGGCCCAGCTCGTGGGCTATTGTGAAAGCTGTGCTCAACCCACTGTCTTCACTAATGGAACAACTTCTGTAGGGGTCACAAATGGTTCCCAACTCAGCAAGACCTATTTGGAGAGAAGGGGAGAAACCAACATGGATTTACTTTTAGAAGCAATTGTGACTCGGAAGAGAAACATCAAGGAAACCATTTTAGCCATGGGGACATGTACGAGACTCACCTAAGGTGTCACATTTGTCCTGAGCTCTGCAGATATCCTCCCTAAAAGCAAAACAGACTTCGGCTATGACAACACCAGAGTAAAGGTCAACACAGGAAAATCCTCAGACTTCTGGTCCATTTTGGGGGACAGGAATAACAAAACATAAACTAACAAGGCCAGCCAGGGTGTTGCAACTCCCCAGGTGTCAGGAACCATAGATTTAAGGGTTAAAGGTTCCATGGAGAAGTCTACTGCTATCTTCAGAGTAGCCACAGAACAATTAGACGTGCCCCACCCCACCTCGGAAAAACTTTCCTCAGTGCCTACTGTACGGTGCTCACTGTTTTCTGAGTTCATTTAAGAGGAGTGACGGGCTGGCAGTTGTGGCTTTGGTGTAAAGTCCACGTGCAAGGTCACAGCCCTGGATTCAATCTCTAGCAAGGGCTTGCGGGGCAATGAGAGTGTTAACTATGTCAGAGATGGTCCATGATAAGAGAAACCATTAAGCCAGCATCTCCTTCTTGTTTGTACATTCTTAAAACATTCTTTGAGAGTAGCTTATCATATAAAAATTGGGAAATTTTCATTAAAAAAATTTCTTCTTTCTGGCTTCTTGAAAAAAAAAATCACATAAGCTGGCAACACTAGACTTAGGTCCTGCATGGCAGCCACCAGCTGGATTTGGCCAGTGGTTTCCCCTGCTATAGAAGGTCATCTGCTTTCAGGCCTGCCTTACATACTGAGTCCTCGTGTGGCATGTATATGTTAGAGATTCTCAGCCAGAAGGGTACCCTCCCTCACCCTCAGGGCACATGCAGTAGTGTCTGGTGCCCTTGCCAGTGGTCATAATTGAGAGGCCAGAGTTCTACTGATTTTGTGTAGAGAGAGCAGAGATGAGGGATGTTGCCAAAAGTACTGAAGTGCTCAGGGTAGCCTGTTCAACAAAGAACTATCTGTATAAACTGTCCAGAGTGACTATGCTGAGAACTTTCCACGTAGGACTGGCTACCAGCAATGAGGGGCCCTTCCCATCACACTGACCTGACACCATGAGATATGAGGAATCAGCATTTACCTTGTGACCAGAACAGCAGTGTCGTGCTGTATCCCACCTAAGTGGTTCTTGGCATGCTGCCACTGGCAAAAGTTTTTTAATGTTGTCTGGGCATTGAAACTTATGGAAGGTCCTTCCTAAACACAGAGAAGAATTGCTCTTGGTCTATGCAACAACACCAATAAGATATGCCATTTCGGATACAGATAGAAGAAGAGAGAAAAATAAACTTTATTACCTGTTCATTATGAATCACAACTAAGTTCACAATAACAATATTAATTAAATTTCCAATACTTGAGTCTTTATAGATAGAAGCTACCTGCAACCGAGATAAATTTTTCAAAGTTAATGATGGACTCTGTGTAAGCAATAAGCAATTCACTTCTCAGGTTGGGTTCCAGCACTTTTTACGTTTCATGCAACACATGTGTTTTACGGTTCTGAATGTTCACTGTATAAACACTGATTTATAGTCTCTTTGCAAAATTCATAGATGGCAGTTTTAGATACAAATGAACTCTAGCAAATTTAAATTCTGAGGTATTTTTCCTTGAAGCTCAATCATTGTCTGACTTAATAGCTATTTGTTCCAAAGCATTACATATTAATTTCCCATCAAGCACTTTCCTGTCCTTTGGAGTCCTGGGTTCCCACATAAATGCTGGCTCTTGTTCCTCATGCTCATCGTCCATTTATGTGCTCAACAGCAGTGTAACCTGTTTCTGCATTGTTTGTTATCATAACTTATTATGTCAGCTACATTCACTGTCACTTACCATAAACTAGATTCTGGAAGAAAACTGGATTTGCATTTAGTTCCCACAGCAAAACTCTGGGCTAGGTGCTACTACCATCCCTTTGAAACAGAGAGGTCATGGAAGCTCAGAGAGATTAAGTAACTTGTCTAAGACTGTACAGTGGCAAGCAGCGGAACCAGAGGTCACAGACTAGGTTATCTGACCCAAGAGCGGCTACTGCAGTCAAAAGTCTCTGACAGACCTGAAATAATAGGGTGGACATGGAGCTGGGGCTTGCAAGGTCTGCTTGGGTTTCCTTCTGTCCCCTGGGTATGAGAGGGCTGGGGGCCTATGGAACATGTGGGGACAGAAGTGAGGATAGGCAGGTGGGAGGGAAGCTGGCTGGGTACCATGTGGGGATGGCCCACAGCAGTAAGGGACGAAGCAAGGAGCAGGACAGGCCATGGGGAGGGAAGAGGCAGCCTAAAAGCAACATTCCGAAGCATGGTGGCTTTTTACAATGCTTCTGGGAAATTCATTCAAAGCAGGCTGTTGTCCAGGTAAAGAAGGGTTAATCCATAAAGGGGAAATGAATGACATCAGATCTCCATGCACTACCGGGTAAGATTAATTTTTTAAAAAATACCAAGGTATAAGGGAGTATATGAGAATGTTCCCTTTCTGCTTGCATGGATGTTGTGAAGTCATTTCTCTGTATCTCTGGGAGCTTGGCTCCAGGAGAGCTGAGGACAGCAAACCATGGAATGCTGCCTCTGAAACATGGTGCATCATCTACAAGGAGCCTGTGGACAATCTTCCACAGCCTTTCAGTCATCTCGGGGTTACTTATGTCATATTGATAAGGGAATGATAAGAAGAAAGTCTATATGTTAAGTTTAGCATAGGTACAAGCTTTTTTGTGAAGTCTGTGTGTATGTGCGCATGCCTCTGTGTGTGTGTGTATGTGTGTATGTGTACATGTGCATATATATGTGTGTGTGCATTTGAGTGCACAAATGTGGATGTGCATGTGGAGTGGTTTTTTTTTTTTTCCCCTAGGAAGCTGTCCACCTTTTTTTTTTTTTTTTTTTTTAAGAGCAGGATCTCTTACTAGCTGGGAGCCCGTCAAAAGGGCAGTGCACCTTTCTCTGCCTCCCTGGTGTTGGGATTACAAGTGCACACCACCACATCTGCTGTTTACATATACACTGTGATTGAACTCAGGTTCTCATGTGTGAGGGAAGCACTTTGTTGGCTGAGCTAGCTCTCTAGCTTTGGCAAATATTTTTGACACATGGTTAGTTGAATGGGCAGAAACTGGATTTTGAAGGCTTAGTATAGAAAACACTTCATGTAAATTCCTTCATCATAACTATTGAAATAACACTACACGGGTACAAAAATAGATTAGAATTAATTTTATCTGTTTTGTTACTTTCTTTAAAATGTACCCACTAGAATATTCAAAATTCACTATGTGATTTAGATCATATTTTTTAATTGCTAGAAGCAGCAGGAACTTTAACAACAGTTCCTCTGGGAAGGTGCAGGGAACAAGTAGAGAGAAGGATATGTCATGTTAGGTTTGACTTGATTTTCCAATCATGCAGATTTCTTGTGTTTCCAATATAATACAGGAGTAGAAAAACGTAGAAATTCCTAGACATCATCCCTAGCCTACTTGATTATCACCCTGAGTAAGAGGCAAGACTGGGCAGATGCGTTCTGAAAATGCATCATGGGTGACTGGGACTCCAAGCCAGCACCACCCAGGACTACCAGGCTGTGCAGAGCTCCTAAGTTAGACAGAGAACTTGAGGTTCCAGAACAAACAGCCTGAGGGTCCCATGTAGCATCTACGTCTCTTGCTAGCTGTGCCTGACCAAGGTGACATAACTCCTTGGAGAGTCAGTGGTCATGTCCATAAAATGAGGATGGCAGCTCAGCCTAAGCCCATTGCCAGAAGGATTAGAAACAATGCTTTTCAAGTAACAAATGCAATAGCTAGCAGAGAATCGACATTCACTATCAATACCCACTACCTTTCTGATATAAAGGCAACCAGTGAACAGCCACATACCCTTGGGTCGTTTGCCTGAATGGTTGACATGCCATCCCTGACCGATGCTAGAATCAGAATGGAAAAGAAAACCCACCCTCCAGCAGCACACTGAGTCAGCTCATGAATCACCTTCTGTGTGGTATACTTACAATTGACATCAGGGTTAAAATATAATGCTGAAGGTTTGCTCCATGGTACAAAACCATTCTGTGGTCAGCTACCACCATCACTTCTACAAACCGTGGGTAGGACAGGAAGCGTTTGGTTCTTTTGTGGTTCCTCCTGTCCCTCGTGCCGTTTGTCTTATTGCTATACCCAGGGAACACTTTTGTTGCCAAGCCACTCTTTAATAGCGCCACATCATCGGCCAGGCTGTTCCTCTTTCTCCGTTTTTGCATTCTGGTTTTCCGCTTGTCTTTATTGTGACTGTTTTTGAATTCTGTAATAAATCAGATGACGTTCATTCCTTACACAGCAGTCTACATTTGTACTAAACATTGTGCATGTTTTAAAATGATGCCTTTAGGTAATAAGATGGCTCAGTCGGTAAAGTGTTCGCTGTCCAAACACTTTGTAGTTTGGATCCCTGGCACCCACATAGACAGGCAGGTTGGTTCTGGGAACCAAAATATCCTGGCTGGGGAGGCAGACACAGGCAGACCCTTGGAATTCACTGGTAAGCCAGTATAGCTGAATTGGTGAGCTTCACATTTAACGAGAGACATGATCTCAAAAAACAAGATGGAGAACCATGGAAGACACCAAACAACATTGACCTCTAGCTCCCACAGGTACACACACACACATGCACATAGAGAAGAACACATGCACACACTACACTCACACACACACAAGTAAACAAAATGCCTCTATAGTCAAATGTCATACAAAATAAACTGCAGACTATGAGCTGTATAAATAGAACTCAAGCCACACTCTCTCTGATGTGCCTACGTGTCTAAGAGTAGCTTCCCTAGGAAGCTTCAGTTGATGCACACAGATTACTCCAGAATGTCAGGCTTGGGTTATGGGAAATGGCAGCATAGGGTTCCTTCCACTTGGTAACAAAAGCCTTGTTAGGATTTAAATGATTCCTATCCATTGATCTTTATCATGGATAGAGTAAAAGTCAATTTTATAACAGAGCTCGAAGGAAGGAAAATTATATTCACTTTTAAATGTTTTTTTTTTTCTTTTTGAAATTCAGTGGCAGACAGCAGAGAGAGAGAGAGAGGTCTGAGAGGTAACTGGCTAAAGACAATACAAAAGACATTAGAAAACACAGAATCAAGTATTCTATTTCTTTATCAGGTCGCCATCCCAAGTGAAACAGAAGAACAGAGTCACTGCCATTCAGTGCCTCTGAGCTTGCAAAGGATTCATCGCAATGATCAGCAAAGGAAGCAGATCAGGGCAGAGTGTGGGCCAGCAGTTCGGCCTGTGGCTTATGTCAAGGTAGCTCGATGAATCTCCAGGCCTCCTAGGGGTGTGTGTGTGTGTGTGTGTGTGTGTGTGTGTGTGTGTGTGTACCCAAGGAAGCTAGGCTTAAACTGTTCCTAAAGTGCTTCATAGTACACTCAAATTTTGAAATGCACTATTCAATTTTCATATCACCAACCACAGAACAAACAGAGTACACATAAAACGGCCTGCGAAAACACATTTTGAATAAAAACTTGATTTAATCAGTTACCTTGCTTATCAGTTCATAGATGTGCATTCATGTTATAATGACAAAGCAGAGTTGTATGACTAAGAAGTATGTTGCAGTGGCTAAGACCTGAGAAATAATTCCTTTCATCAACACCAAACAAATACAAACCAAAAGGTTAAACTCTTGAGTGGTTTTATATTTGAAACACCCAAATACTTGACAACTATAACCACTTGCTTAAAAAAATTAAGCCCAGGATGTGCACTGGACCAACTTGAACATTTTGATTATTAAAATGGTGAAACTTTTTCAAACTGTCAGACAGGTCCTAAGCAATGCAACTATAGATAACACAACTAACCCAAAGCCCAGGACTTGGGAGCATACGCTATTGGACGTTTTCTCCTAGTCTCTCTTTCAAGCATATTCCCAGTATACCAAAGCCAAATAGCTAGGCTGCCATTCAAGTTTCATGTCACCAGATGAATATAGAACAGATACTCATTAGGCATTTAAAATAGGCCAGGAATGGCACTTTTCTGTATCTTAATCTTGTCTATAACCTCACATGTTACACTACTTTCAAACTGAGGAAACGACCTCTGTTTTATGGATAAGTAAATTACTATCAAGAAGCTGAGCAGTTGGCCAAAGTTACATAGCCATGAACACGGGTAGGAGGACCCAGGCACACATCTGACCAGCACCCTACACTGTTCTCTTACCCATTGGCAAGATTTTTCAACAGCTAAAGGTTAAAACCAGTTTATAGCTTGGTTAACCATTACCAAAGGGAACCTGAACTGGGAACTAGCTAGTTACCGGTGGACATTTTTCAAGAGAGTTTGCTTTTTACATTAGGTAAGTGAGACATGTTGAAACGCAAAATTACTTCATACGTTAAGAAAATACTCCATCGATTTCATAGGAAATACTCCTTGCTTAATGCCGTCTGTGAATGTCCTTTTGTGGGGAGTGTGGGGGAGGGATGTATGTGCGTGTGCATGTGGAGACCAGCAGACAACCTCATATATAGTTCCCCAATATCTGCCCACACTAGTTTTTGAAACACAGTCTCTCTCTGGAAGCCGGTGCTCACCAAGAAGGCAAGACGGACTGGCCAATGAGCCCCGGGGATCTGCCTGTCTCCATCTCCATCTCTCCATTGCTGGGATCACAAGTATACACCACTACATGCAGGCTTCTGTTTGCTATGTGGGTCCTGGGGATTGAACTCAGTTCCTTCTGATTATTGACTGCATCAGGCTTATAGTTTGAATTTTCTCAATGATTTGACCTTTGGGTCATTAGAAGACACTGTGTAGAACTTTATCAATAAAATGACAGGTATCAGTCACCATGAATTCAGTCATATGAAATGTTCAGAATGAGAATTCAGGCCGGGCAGTGGTGGCGCATGCCTTTAATCCCAGCACTCGGGAGGCAGAGGCAGGCAGATCTCTATGAGTTCGAGGCCAGCCTGGGCTACCAAGTGAGTTCCAGGAAAGGCGCAAAGCTGCACAGAGAAACCCTGTCTCGATAAACCAAAAAAAAAAACAAAAAAAAAAAAAAGAAAAAAAAAAGATTTCAGGCAGAGCAAGGAGGCAAAGGAACAGTTGCTTCAGGCTGGGGATGTAGTAAGGATGAGAAGAGGAAAGTGACCCCTAAAGAGGACAGTATTTTAATCTCCAAGTATGCTAAAACAGACTGTAATATCTTCACCCATCTGTGGACATACCCCAAATGCTGACTTATACATTAAATGATTGGTTAGTATGGTCAGAGAATTGTGACTCAATAACATTGTTTTCAGAAGACAGGATGTTGCAGGGCACTGCTTATGTTTTCTTCTTTCAGTTTCAATATTTCAGGTTTCACACTGGGGTCTCTGGTTAATTTAGAGTTGATCTTTGTGCAAGGTGATAGATACAGGGTTAATTTCCTTCTTCTGCCTGCGGACGTCCAGCTTCCCAGCACCACTGTTGAAGATGCTGTCTTTTCCCAGTGTGTATTTTTGGCATCCTTGTCAAATGTCAGATGCCTGTAGCTACATGTACTTCTATGTGGGTCTTCTATTTTGCTTCATTGATTGATACGTTTTTGGCCATTACCACTTTGTTTTTATTACTATAGCTCTGTAATATATCTTGAAATATGGAGTCATAATCCCCCCCCCCCCCCAGCATTTTTTCCTCAGCGTCGCTTTAGCTATCAGAATGTTGTGGTTCCAGTTCAATTTTAGATTTTTTTTCTACTTCCGTGAAGAATGTTGTGGGGATTTGGATAGAGATTGTATTAAATTTGTAAATGACTTTCGGTAGAATAGGCATTCTCACAGTACTAATTCTGCCAGTCCCCGAGCAGGGGAGGCCTTTCTATCTTCTAGCACCTCCTCAGTCTCTTTCTGGGATTTTCACTGTGGAGGACTTTCACCTCCTTGGTTAGGTTTATTTCTCAATTTTTGAAGCTGTTGTGAATGGAATTGTTTCCATAATCTCTTTTTCAGAGTGTTTCTTGCTGACACATAGAAAGGCTTCTGATTTTATTAAGTTGATTTTGTATCCTGCCACTTTACTGAAATTTTGGGAAAGGACATTCTGAACAGAACTCCATCTGCCCAGGAATTAAAGTCAATCGTTAACAGACAGGACCTTATAAAACTAAAAAGGTTCTGTCCAGTGAAAGAAATAATCAGAGTGAAGAGGAAACCCATAGAGTGGGAAGTAATCTTTGCCCATTATGCATCTAATAGACAGTTAATATCCAGAACATATAAGGAACTCAAAAAATAGAGCAAAGAAAACAAATGACCCAATTAAAAAATGGGCTAGGGATCTGAACAGATTGTTCTCAAAAGAAGAAATAACAATGGCTAAGAGATATCTCTAAGAAGTATTTAACATCTTCACCAGTTAGGAGATTCAAATTCAAACTACTCTGAGACTTCATCTAACACCAGTTAGGATAGCTAAGATCAACAAAACAACCAACAGCAAATGCCAGCAAGGATCGGGGACAGGAGAAATTCATTGTTGCTGGGATTGTAAACTGGTCCAGTCACTATGGAAATCAGTGTGGACAAACCTCAAGATGCTAAAACTAGATCTACCATAGAGCCCCGCTATACCAATATATATATTGGCATGTGCTCAAAAGACTTGACATTCTACTCCACAGATACTTGCCCAGCCAAATTCATTGCTACTGTACTCACAATAGCCAGGAAGTGTAAACAACTTAATGTCCTTCACCTGATGAATGGATAATCAAAATGTGATACATATTCAGCTGAAAGAAAAATGAAATCATGAAATTTGCGGGTAAATGGATGGAATTAGAAAATATTATACTGAGTGAAAGCTGGACATGGTGGCACACATCTCTAACGCTAGCACTCAGGAGGCACAGCAAATCTCTGAGTTCAAGGCTAGCCTGGTCTACAGAACTAGTTCCACATAGGCAAAATTACACAGAGAAACTGTCTTGAAAAACCAAACAAAAACCAAACAAAATATTATACTGAATGAGGCATCTCAGACCCAGAAAGGCAAATGCCACATGCTTTTTTCTCACATGTGGCTCTTAGCTCCAAATCTTTAGATGTAAAGTATGCTTAGAGTAACTGCAGAAACCAGGAAAATAATGAGGGATCACAGTGAGTGGAGAGGAAGTGGGAGAAGGAGCTATAGGGAAGGGAACAGCAGGATTCAGGTGCTATGAAGAGGGAAATGGGTAAAACAGGACAGGGAGTGGAAATTGCCTGGGAAGCGGGAGTGTGTGTGTGTGTGTGTGTGTGTGTGTGTGTGTGTGTGTGTGTTTGTGTGTACATACATATGTATATAGTTTAAATGAAGTCATGCCACTTGAGGTGACAATGCTCCCCCAAGAATCATAGACTATGCAACAAAATAGTTCCCAGTGCCAGACATGGGAAACCCCCTTTCCAGTTGTTGGTCAGGGGAGTTTATGAAATCATCTAAAACAATATAGACCATTGCCTTTGGTTGATGCCCAGGAACTGCCAAAGACGCCACACACTGTTAACACAAGAATAAGGACTTGGAAGAATGGAGCTGAAAGTGACCTGGAAGCCTCCTCCATGAGGGTTAGCTCTCATAGTACCAGAAGGAGCCATGCAAGCTGTCAAAGGAGAAAACACCACTAGTCCAACCCAGGAACAATGCCTACAAACAATGACCAGAATGGCAGGATATCTTGAAGGGCGCAACAGTGGCACTTACACCCTGGAGGAAACCAACAGCCATCTAGCTGGACTTAAGGCCTTCTAAATAAGAAGGAACTCATGCCTGGCACTGTAAACACAGCCCACTATCCCTGACCAGTGAGACCGTGGGACCTAGATGGGAACTTAGTACTGCCACTTTTCAAGTGCATGCTAAACACTTATCCTATGTCCACAGATGAGTGCAGCTCCCACCCATAATGAAGGAAGCTTCCTTTTGCAGCCACAGAGATCATGACAGAAAGCCACAAATGGACAAAATGCTGAGAGCAACTGACTGCAGGTGCCCAGCCCTCATTGATATACCTACAACGTATCCCTACATCTAAGGCTCAGGGAACATGGGGCAGATTGTAAGAGGCAAAGTACTAGGGTGGGATGTTTGTGGTTATATAGGGTCCCCTACACATGGCAAAGAAAGAGCACCCACGAAACCTCCTGTGTGGGGGTAACTTCATAGCCTTTACCCCTAGAATAACTACAGGCCATTGACAGGTGCTGAGAGACAGAGAATCAGTCTTCTGCAGGGACAAGGCACTTCTAGGCTAGCAAATCTCAAGAGGTCAGCCCTAACACAACACTCAATGATCTCAGCAAATTGTGCTTATAAACTGTAGCGCGTGAGTGTGTAAGTGTGTGTGTGTGTGTGTGTGTGTGTGTGTGTGTGTGTGTAAATCATAACTAAAGAATAAGGGGTCATGAATTTGAAGAGTAAGAGGGACTTGGAAGGAATTAAATTGGAAGGAAGAGAGGAAGAAGATTGATGTAAATACAGCACACATATGAAATTCTCAAAAGATAAATAGTTTTGTTTAAAACAAAAGACATGTTACTAAACTTGTGAACACTGACTAATTCTTAATGTTTATTGTAATTTTTTTGTATTAAATACCCAGAGTTGAGCAGGATGTAAAGAAAAGCGTTCATTTAGGACAGTTTTGGAGGCTGGAAAGCTGAAGTCAGGCAGTCCATTTGTTTGACTTTACATCACAGAGGAAGCCTGTGCAAGAGACATAACGTGGTGAGATGGGATGTCAGGATGAGGGTCAGGCTCACTCTTAAAGCAACAAACTCTTGGGGGAATTACAAAGGGGCCCAAGAGAGCTACTAAGTCTCTTCTGGGGCAGAC